>VYZR01015234.1:0-31855 GCA_013400675.1 Oxylabes madagascariensis
TTTCAGTTTGAAGCCATTCCCCTCTGTCCTAGCCCCTCTGCACATGGGCATTGAGCAAATCCTTGCCCTGAGTATCCCTACTGCCTTCAGGAACTGCCCCTGCTTTCCAGAGCCAAATGTCAGGGGAGCTGAAAAATAACAGGAAGGGAAACTGAGGAAAAGAAAAAGGCTTATTTGTCAGAGACATGACTGGAAGCATGAGTCTGGTTCCTGCCCACATGAAAAGCCCTGCTGCTGCATGGAGGTCTTGGAGAAGAAAGGGGGATCCTGCCGAGCTGGAAGCTGGCAGGGAAGTCTCCCAGGTCTCAGCGTGATGGGAATCAATGCCAGCTTTGTGTCCAGGTAGCTGGGGAGGATTTATGACCCGCCCAGTGGTGTGAACACAGACCATGAATTAAAGCACTGTTGGAGAATCAGGAGGTTCTGACTTCAGAGCTGCAGTCCCAAGGGAAAGGACAGGGTAGATTCCTCTATATACACTTTAAAATTAAAGTAAAATGCCAGAAGTTTCTTTAAAACATGAATTTTGTGAATGCTAGCCCCATGGGACTAGCATAAATCACACCGGGCTACAACAACTGCACAGGGAGCACGGGGCAGCCATGGTGCTGCGAACATCAAACACTGCACAAGGGGAAGCCAAATCTTTTTTTGATGTCCCAGCAGAACAGAGTGGCCCCCTTCTTCAGGCAGTTTGCTCTGGGATTGCATCCCAGAGGCACTGCCCCAGGATGGGAATTCCCAGGCACAGCCCCAGTGGAAATAAACACAAACACCACTACTGAGAGCAGCAGCCCCAAACACTCCCTGCACATGCACAGCCTCCCCAGAACAAACCATTTCAGCCTGTTTAAAAGTTTTTGATTTCAAGATTTCATTTCTTGGGAGTTTTTTTCCCCTGCAGTGAAGCATTTAGTACATTATGTAGTTGCATCAGTCTGAGAGCTGCAAGCACAGCACCCAGCTGACTTATTTTCCCTGAATTATTCTTTTCAGCTACTTAGTGGACTGGTGGAGTTTGTATACAACTCTGTTATAGAGATTTGGGATTTTTTTTTCAACTTTTTTATCCTTTTTGGATTTTACAGAGGTGCTACTAGAAGCCAAGAACAAGAGCAGATCTTGGGAATATGCTTTGTTTTTAATATTTCAGCTTTTTAGAAAGGTAGGGCAGCGTGACTGGTGAAGATGAAACAAATTTTGGGGCAATCCAGTCTTTTTTTGGAAGATAACAAGATTTAGGTATTGCCCATGACATAATTGGTGATAACATTAGCCCAGTGTCAAGATATTTTAGATTGGGGTTGGCCTGACAAGTCGTTTTCCTTTGTCACAGCTCCCGGCCCCACACGTGGGACAACATTGGGAAAAGGCAGTAGGGTCCACATCTCTGAAAAAAAAAACCACCTCAAAACCCCCCAAAATGGGGGAAAATGGAAAGCAGGGCATAGCCTGGTGCTAAGTAGGGATTTGGCTGAGTTTTAACGCCTTATTCTGTTCCCAGGAGGGCCAGGACACTTCCCCCAGCCTGGCTCTCCACACATCTCGTAGAATTCTCGAATGGTTTGGGTCGGAAGGGACGCTAAAGATCATCTAATTCCCACTGATCTAATGGGATCTCACCGTTCCCCTGCCAGGAGGTGATATCGTGGTTTTCCAGCAGAGGGGGAAATAGGATCGCTTGTTCCACCATCGAGCTGCTCGCTCGTCTTTCATTCCGGGCAGGAACGAGGTTTTTAGGAAAACGCAGTATTATTGATCCTCTCATTCCAAAAGCCAACACTCGCTGTGGCTGGACAGGACAAGCGTTGTTTAGAAGCCCATGGAGGTAACCACACAGTTCCATCAAAAGTTTTAAGATTAGGCCCATCAAAGCAGTGTAGGACTCAAGAAAATTAATTTAAAGCCTTGCCAAGTGCCAGGTATTTTATCTGTCCAAGCCACACGGTTGTCTCTGCAGTACGGCCCTGACCCCACACTTTTTCCACACCTTTTCTTAGCAATATAGCCCAGACAATCCCTGGTGTGTTTAAAGCTAGGTGTTTACTCTGGTGGAAGATACCTTACCAGAGCAGTTCTGGGTTCAGTGGCTGTCGCTGTTGAGCANCCTTGGCCAAACACAAGTTCGTTTACCAAGCTGCTGTTCAGAGAAAAAGAGGATGAGCTGAGGAAAGCCCACGTGTGCTGCAAAAGCACGTGTGAAACAGCAAACTTTCCAAGGGCAGAGCTCCAACAGCAAGGCACAACTTCTTGATCTTGCCATAGCTCTGTATAACCTCTGCACATTGCAACAACCTCTATATTGTTAAAAAAAATCCCCAACACCCCTGAGTAAAAGGCTGTGTGCTCTGCCCTTTTCCCTGGTGAACCACGAGAGAGCAAACAGCACGTGGCAGGTGTCAGTCACATCAAACTTTGTGGGCAGGATGGCTAGAATAGAATAAAAAAGAGCAGGCCTCTCTGCCTTGAGATGTTAATGGTCTTCAAGTAGGAACAAAAATCAGATATAAAGTACTGAGTGAATATTATACTACAAAAAATATAAATAGAATATTAGAATTAAAAAAGGATTATTTTTTTTTTAATGTAACTGCATCCCCTGCAGCAAAAGCTATATGAATATACTGAAAATAAAAATCCAGCTATGAAGAAGGAACAAATGCAAATTGCTGGATGACAATAATATAATGGGTATGTTATATCCAGCACAACTTCACCCTGGGGCTAGGCTTGTGCAGCCAGCCACGTTACCCACGGGCTGCTCAGGTGATACCTGAAAAATCAATGCACTCTTCAGGCAGAAATTAATTTCCTTTGTTGGGCCAAACACATTTGAAGTGGAGACTTTTTTGAAGCGGAACAAAATCCTGTGTTGCTATCACAGAGTTTGTTTATTTACATGGAGTTAATCTGCCCTGATTTTAGATACCTGAGAGTTGTGAGTGAGGAGTTGTGTGTCTTTTAATTAAAAAGGGTTCTTCAGGGTCAGGGAAAGAGCTCTGTGGTGGGAATACCCACAAAGTGACGATGTGAGCTCGCTGCCCACCCCAACCTGCTCACAGCCCCTTTTTCCATGCTCCTGAAGACTTGATGGCTCATCCTCCTGAAGGTGACTGCATCACCATGGACAGCACGGCCAGCACTGCAAGCCAGAGGTCCAGAGGCTCAATTCAGGTTTGGAGTGAAGGGTCCAACACAGACATTTCAGACTCATTCAACTCAAAACGTTCTAAATGGAACCATAGGTTTTTTCTATGTCTATCTCACTTTTGGAACATAACACCTCTGAGAAACGTTCTTTAATTTCACCTCTAGCGTGGAGGGCCTTGCCGGCTGCTTAAATCTCTCCTGCATGCCTCTCCCCCAGGTGACCTCACCTATCAGTGAGAAATTGGTGTTGTGCCTGATTGCACAAAGCTGGCCAGCCTTTTACCTGGGAGATGTGCCACAAACAACTCCCATTATATAAAGGGGATGTTTCTGACGCTGCTATCAGAAAAAAAAAGATTTAATGCTTGGACAGCCTCGCTTAGATGCTGAGGAGGCACTTGGCTGTGCAAAACAGCCATTTGTATCACAGGACAGCCCAGGTTCAGATGGAAATCAGTGGGGTGCATCCTCACCAGACCTCAATAAGCAAGGCCAGAACCTTTTTGTGTCATTCTGCCTTACCAGCCGCCTGCAGAAAGGCTGTGATGTGCAACAGGGAGGTGACGAGGGGGGATCGCCTCAGGCCACTTACATTTCCCTACTTTTTCTCCCAGGCGAAAGCAATTTAGGTTTAATAGTATATTAAAAAAATATTAAACCCCTTATTGGAGTTCTTCTAGCGCAGGCAAAGTGAGGAGAAGGACTTTCTGAGCCCATCTGCAGTGCATTAGGAGGTGAAGGATTGCATTAACATACTCCCGAAGGTCACACAAGGGCACTGCTCATTTCATCTCAATGCTGAGTTTACCCCTGTGCTGCGTTTCTTAGTGTTTAGCAAAGACAGGCCCCAGGGTCACTCTGAACTTTAATTACGTGAAAATAACTTGCTAAGAGGTCCTTTCATTTTGATAATTTACAATGCCAGCTATTGAAATGAGCTTCGCAATTGATTTGGGAAATACACAAAATGGCACTTCCAGCCCAGCCTTTTGTGGACAGAGGACAATTCACTGTCTATTTAACAACTATAATAGCCCAAGACCAGACTTCCCTACAATAATTACACTTTCCCTTGAATCTGTTGAGGTCCAAACTTCCAGTTGTCTGCTGGGAACATTTCATTTATGCGCAAAGCATTTCAGCCTGCTGACGTACAAGAAAAAGCAGGGAGAAGAAGGCACTTGTTTGAACACACACATCTCCATATATCTCTTACTCCTTTTTTCACTGATACCTAATGAAGATAGAGATTCCTTGTGCATTTTTGTGCCCGCCCAGGGCCCTCAGGAGCATTTTGGAGGCTGTGAAAGCTTGAAGAAACAGCTGTGAGGCAACTTGGGCTGTGACCAAGTGTCTTTCCTATGGCCATTTTTATTTTCTTCTAACACGACAGAACTAAATATTGTCATCTTGTGAGTATTATCTTAAAAATAAGTAACCTGTGCTGTTCTTGCTTTCTGTGGTATTGCTTTCCTACACTTAGATACCACCCAGCTAAAAGCATTGGAGCCACCACGAGCAGATGGGTTTGCACAAGGTATGGCCACAACAATTTCAGGTGGAGGGGATGTCTTCCTCCCCCCAAATCACTTCAGAAAACAAGGAATTCGATTTTCACGTCGCAGTGGCCGTGTAGGGCCATCCAAAAGCCAGGTGATAACTCACATCAGCTTTAGAGGTGGGAATCTGTCTCGTGGGGCTGGCAAGGGGAGGAAGCTGAACTGACATTTCCTTCATGTATCTGGAAGGTACACAATCCTCATAACACAATTTTGTGCTAATCTCCAATTTGCTGCACTGGGAAGCTTTTCCCTGGTCAGCAACCAGACACATCAAAATTACAGTGAAGTCACTGTGGGAAATAACACGAGTTTCCTCCTCCTTCAAATTAAAAGAGGGCACAGGCTGGGTAAGAAACACACTGCTGCAATAGGACTTGATTGACTTTAATGTGGAAACAGTTGCACAGTTTAATATATTTCCTTGCCAGAAAACCGGGAATTTGTTTCCAAAAGGGCAAAGGCCTCTGGGATGTGTCCTGATTCTTTGTGATTCGATCTGTGCTGCTGTCAATGATTTACTGCAGCATTTCGGAGCCTGGTGGGCTCCGTGCTCCTTCCAGCGGTTCTGAAAACTTAAAAGCTTTGGTTTGCAGCTGCTCCACAGCGAACATTTACGTATGGCAAAGCAATGTGGTGGAGCCTGGCTCAGCTCTGTCCCTTGATCCTGTCTGTGTGCTCCCTGGCTTTAGCACCATCCCGGGCCACAGCGTGCAGGGAGCTTCAGGCATTGCCTTCCCACAGGTAAGTCTGTTCCCTTCCCCAGATTTCCATACAGGAATTACCAGCACGTCAATCAGCCCATCAGTTTTTTGTCCTGACTTGAGGCTTGTGCACAAAGCTACCAGGAAAAAAAAAAAATAATTAAAAACTGGCAGCTGTCCAAAGCCCAAGCCAGGCATTGTAATTCCTTCTTAAAGGAACTGTTTGCACAACGGTTTTCCTTTTACAGATGACTATTAAGCCTTCTTAAACACCCTTACCGAAATTACCAGGCTGGGTTTGGGCACTTGAAATGAATTCTCTATACAGGATGATTTATGAGTTAATATTTTTCATATTCTTTTGCATTATAATTATTTTACACTTTACAACGCGAAGCTAACAAGTGCATGTGAATAACCCAGTTTTCAGTCCAAGCCAGATCCTCATACCTCAGGTTTTTTCTTCCCATGAACAATATTATTAACCTATCCCAGTGTCACTTGGGCTTTGAAGGAAAGGAATAAACAAGTTACATTTTTTTCTAAAGCTACAGTGTCACGATGGGGAAATGGGTGGATTTATTTTTTTCTACAGCTATTAATTTCAAGCTTGTTGTAAAGGCAAATATGATTTAGGAGGATCAAAAAAAGGTATCAGTGATAATTGGAACATGGAGACAAGGAGAAGGCGGAAAGGAAAAGAACTGTGGTAGTGATACACTTAATTATGAAGGCTTATTCTGATAATCCCTTTTGAAAATGAACAAAGACGAGATTTTTGATGTTTGATGAACTTATCAAACAAGGCAGAATAATGAAGAGGTAAATGTAAAATCCAATCGAAGGTGAGCCAATTAAGCACTTTGCGAAGTGCTGAAGGATGCAGCCCACAAATCCTCCTGTCAGAGCAAAGAGGCATCAATACCTGCGTGTCCTTCAGCTCTGGGATCATCTGCAGGCTCCTGGGTTTTGCATCTGCACCCACAGCCTGTCTCCCTTACTGAGCTGCTGTGGCTCTCATTTAGTAAATCTCTCTTTCCCAGCCTCTGATGAATCCCCCATGAGCTACGTACCTCTGCTAATTATCAATATTTCTCTTTGGACTGCAGTCTTGTAAGTAAAACAGACTGCTCATTAGTTAATCACCAAAATAATAATAAAAATAATAATGTTCCGACTCGGAATAAACCCTCAAAATGTTTTGAAGGCTGTGGCAAATGCAGGGTTGTATTTGCATGCCACAGATTGCTCCTCAAGACAAAGAAATGGCTCATACAAATGAAGGTTTTAGGAGTGGAGACAGAACTAGGGATTGTAATGACTGGGCTGGGAGGCAGGAGAAGTATTTTCTTGCCTGTTATGCAAAGAGTCTGATCTAAGAGCCACTACAGTACCTTACCTTTGCCCTTTTCTCCTGATAATATTCCTTTAGTTATTTTCTTCTTCTCATAATTTATGTGTTTTGCTTCAGAAATGCTCAACCAACAGATTCTTAGTCAAGGTCCTTTGAACCTTGTTCTCTCAGCACTGCTGGTGCAGCCATTCCCACCCCTCCACAAAGCCCATGGAAACCAGGATCTGATTTCACACTTGCCGGGAAAAATCCTGACCATGAGCTCACACTGGTGTAAAGAAAATGACACCAAAACAGGCTCAGTAGTGATAAACATCCCTGCTCCTGGAGATTGTGATGTGCTTCTGAGAAGAAAGGCAGAAAATTAGCTTTGCTTTAAAAGCTGTTGCTTCATGATATTCCTTCTATTTACTCAGGATGGTTGGTCATATTTAATTGCAATCTGCCTATTGAAAAGGGCAAAGATGTCTTGGGAGAGCAGGAATCCCAAGACAAAATCCCCAGGTACTGCACCTGCGGGCCCAGCCCAGTTCTGGTGGTGAATACTTGGATGGGACATCTTGGGATTCTTCCCATTTCCTACGAGCCAGATTCCTGGTGGAAAAACACACACACGGAGCTAATTTTCCCCCTTCCAGCCCACAGCCCCTCTCAAAACACAGCTTCAAAGACCTTTGACCACTCTTTCTTCCCCTCCCTAGAAGAAGCAGCAGAGATGTTAATTCTCCAGCTCCTGTCAACTGTCATCTGAGCCAGTGGTCAGGATGGACTGATTGCTTCCCTTGCCAAGAGAAAAAAGTAAGGATCCACTGTAATGTATTCATTTATCTTCAGATGTGTCTGTGATGAGGATGTACACACATTAATTATATATATTATACATATTCATCATTCTGAAGCATCCAGTAAACTCATCCAAATATGATGGAAATGCTCCTCTGCTAGAGAGGCTCTTATTTACCCTGGTGTAAACTGGGGAATAAATTTATTCGAGGCAGCAAAACAGGAAAAGCAAAATCAAGGCAAATGGTGGAAGAATCAGGCCAGAATACTTGCCCAAGACTTTCTTCATTTTCTACCTCAAATTTAATTAAGTATCCCCTGATTCTTAATGCAAATAGTCCAGTGAAAAGAAATTAGGAGCAGCCTTCATGCATCAGCTCCTGTTCTCATATTTTTTATATCATTTCACATATGTCTTCATAGTTTGAGAATTTATTTTCAAATACCTGACATAATTCTGTTTTCTACTGAGTTTATTTTATCCCTGCCTTTTTTGTTCCTGTGCTTATAGACAGTATATTATCAGTAAATAATATGGCTCTTCTCTCTTTTGTTTTTTTTTTTTCTCTTCCTAGTTTAAAGAGCAGCAATCCTCATTAATAATCCATCAGAAATGTTGCAGGATCAGTGTTGTAATTAGTGTCTGTGTCCATCTAAGCCTGGTGCGTTGCAGGACAAAACATATGCAGCTGGAAAAATGCCATATTTTTCCAAGGTATAAAGTAGAGATATTCTTAAAACAACCATTCCAGCCCTCTCTAAGTTCACACGGATCAACTCCACACAAGTCTGAGCTCCCAGCTGTAGAACGGCAACAGGAAAGGATTGCTTCCACATGCTGAGTCGTGCCAGAAAAGAAGGAACTTTATTTACATCTTTGACATTTTATAGAATTCCAAAGGGATCAGTGGATTGGAGGGTGAAGCTGCCACCCCTCCAACACACTGGTCAGACCAACAGTCTGTCAGCTCTCTCCTCCTCCATGAAAATATGAAAACAAACCATTTGTTGATACTTAAAGTGTGGGAAAGATCTTGATATATATACAAAACATTTTTTCTCAGAAAGGCTGCGTGGGCGACACCCAACTCTCTGCTGACTCCCCAGCCTTTATCATGTACAAAGCCTTCAAGCCACACACATGCATAAAAATAGGAATGTATATTAAAATGATACTTTTGATGGCTTTATGGCCTGTGGAGGGGATGTCTGTGGGGGATACAGGTGGTTGTGTCTCTGTGCAGCACCGGTACCGGCGGCTGGTGCAGCCTGCAGAGTTTGGAGGGCAACGCTGCGCCGGGAGCCTCTGGGATGAGCAAGCCTGCCAAGCTGAGACAGAGTGCACAGGGCCACCAGGGTGTGGGCAGGACTTCCAGTGCGAGGAAACAGGTGAGTGAACCAGGCACAAACCCCTGCCAGACAGGTTTTTGGTCCTGGGGGTATCAGTCCCCTGCCCCGGGCAGCAGGAGGGTGAACCAGTACAAGAGAAAGCAGGAATTTTTCCCCTCTTCGGCGTTTTCCCCCTGCTTTTACAGAAATCCACCCATTTTACACTTGGATTTGGGTAGAAGAGAAGGCTGTGTGGCATGGAGAATGTGGATTTTTCAGAGGAACAAAGAGAGTAGGAATATTCTGCTCCAACTGCTGTGCGCTCACACTCCCCTTGGCGGGCACCACGCTCCCACAACGCGCCGCTTTCTCCCCTGCTAGAGACAGAGTTCAATCATCAATCCAACCAGCAATCTGTTGGGGTGATTTAGTTATTTTTAGCCACCTCCAGCTCTCAGGATTAGGATATAAAATGGCTGTTCTCTGAAACTTTGACTAGCCCTGACAGATTTTTGTTTCTACGCAAATGGCTCAAACTTCCTTCCTGAGCATTTAACAAAAATTCTATCAGAATTTGGAGCCACAGGTCAGCTCTGTGACCAGCTCATCAGCTGGAGCAGGTTGTCATCATTCCACTGGGGTAAATTAGGCAGTGTCAGTTCCCTCCCTAAGGCTTTCTCCACGCTCCCAGGAGCAAAAGCCCTTCTACATTGCCTTTTCCTGCAAATATCCATTCTTGCAATTAATTATTGCAATAAACTCCCCAAATGCCCCCTGCAATGGGAAGAGGAAAATTTGCACTTTAGTAAGACGGAGTTGAGTTCCTTAAGCCAAAGGGTGAAGCTATTCCTACAGCAACTTTCCAAGAGTGTGATTTTAGAAAATAAAGTCAGGACAGCGAGGTGACCTCTCCTTGATTCCCACCCGATTGAAGCGCGTGGGAGTGGCCAGCTTGGACTCTGTGCTGCATTTAGGTCCCTTAAGCTTGGAAAAGCAAATTTCCCATGGAATGACGCCGTGTTTAACACCCAGCATGTCTTCTTGTGGCCATGAGATGTGGGTGAAAAACAGCACAATCAATGCAAGCTGCCAGCCAGGATTTCTGGAGGGCGGATAAGCCACCGCCTGCATCTGTGCACTTTAGGGCGCTGCATTAAACGGCATCTTGTGTGCAACGGAGTCAAAGACTGCAGAGATGGGTCTGATGAGGATAACTGCAAGGATGAAGATATTGAAAGCCCTTGTGATCATCTGCCCCCAATCCCAGGGGTGGAGAAAGCAGTCCAAGGGTGAGTAATTAATCAATAGCTGCTCCTCTGGCAATCAGAACAGGATTATGTTTCTTCTATTGCTCTTCCTTAGTAATAGCAGTGATGCATGAATTGATACGGGGCTGTACAAAACCCAAAGGGGAGGAGCTGTCCCATGTGACCATGGGTAGCAATGAGGGCTCATTCCAGCTTTTATTTCAAATTCTGTCTCGGATCTATTACGTGACCACAGTACTTGTGATGCCCTTTTTATACTCCTGAAAAAATGGATGCCAGTTATCTCACAGCTTTCTCCAGGTGTTAAAAGTAATAGACTAAAGCAAACAGCAGACTTTGGAGATGCAGCACCCTGCTGGCATTCATCCTTAAGGAGATTTGACTCCAGGATTTAGGACTTCAGAGCACAGATTCAAGGCAGAGAGCCTGAGCTCCACACAAGTATATGTAAATACTCCTATCCACGAAAAGGGTTTCCCTGTTCAGTTTCAAATTTTGATTAGGTAATACAGGCAAAAGAGAAATCCAGAATAAAATGAAACCGAAAGGCAAATTGTGACTGTGACACCCTTGTTGAAAACCTTGTATTTTGACCAAGCTACTGCTCAGTTTCCCTTGGAGAACATGGCCCTGACTGTGGCAGAGGGATTGGAATGAGATGATCTTTAAGGTCCCTCCCTGCCCAAACCATTGTAGGATTTTATGAACACGGGCTGCAGGATGAGAATGGAGCCAGCCATTGTGTAACTTTCCCATCAGCTCAGTCCAACACTCTCTGGAGTCCCTGAGATAAATGTCTCTCTGGCCCAGGGCCTGGGAGGGTCCATCAAAAGTTTTACAAAGCACGCATTAATTTTCACTGAGAACCCTGTTTAGTTCAGCTCTCTGAAGTGTTTCTCCTGCAGAACACACAAAAGCAACGGCAATTGCTGTCTTAGTCCTAAAAGATGGTTCCCTGTTGTGAAGAGCAGTGCTGCTGTCTAGTTTGAATAACGCTTTCACTTTGGGCCATGGAATTACATGGAATACTAAGTAATAGGAGGATTTCAGAGGGCAGCAGCTGTGAGGGCTGGGGAGCAGGAAGAAGGAGGAATAAGGAAATAATAAGTGACAGACTTGGCAAAGCACAGGCTTCATGTCTAGGGAGGGTGTTAACTACCCTGAGAAAGGGGACCATTATTAAAAAGAAAGAGATGAAATTAAGACAGAAAATAATTGCAGAGAATGCCAGGAAGCACTTTGTGACAATGAGATGCATTAGGCTCAAGAGGAACCTGGAGGAATTCCAGGACTTTGAGACTTTCATAGCTTCACTTGCTGGGAGGGGCTGGACAACTCCACTGATTTCTTCCATTTCTCACATGTGAGTCCAAACTAATGCCTTGGAAATAAAATGGCTGTTTGTCTCCTGGTAGCTTTGGGAAGGAGACAGCAACGAGACAACAAACCCAACCCAGCTTTAAGTTCTTTTCCAGCTCCTCAGGGGGCCTGAACATAGATAACCTGTAGTGTGAGGAGAACCTGTGACAGCGACTTGAGGAAATAAAACCAGAGCCATGGATAACCTCCTGAACTCCACCTCTTTCCAAGATACAACATCCTGACGCAGGAAGGGAGGCAGAACATTTACGACGCCAGGTATTTTGGAGGGCTCTGTGAGTACGTGTACAACGGGGAGTGGCGGGAGCTGCGCTACGACGCCGCCTGTGAGCGCCTGCACTATGGCGACGACAAGAAGTATTTCCACAAGCCGTACAACTTCCACGTCTACCAGTTCATGGTGGGTGCTTCAGGAGGCCAAGCTTGGCTGCAATTCCCCAGCAAAAAAAGCCAAACTTCCCACAGAGCTCAGGCGCATTCTGTCAGTAGGTTGTCTTTAAGGCAGCTCGACAGGCAGTGGGTGGTGTAAATGCTGGTTTATGGCACGTCAAGAGACTCGCCTGCTTTATCACCCAGGCAGCCCCACTGCTTCCTCTGGCCCAGTCAGAGCCAAGAGGGAGGTGTTTTCTCTAAATTCTGCTATTAATGAGCTGTAGAGCTTGCACAAGCCTTTTGCCTGTCTAGGGGTGGAGCTGGCCGTGTGTAAAATGGTAACAATGCTGCTGGTTCAATCTTTGAAAGCATTTTGAGTCTGTGGCATGGCTACAAGGGGCATAAACCCGAATTCTGAGTGAGACAGGGATCCTGAAACCCATCACCAGGGATCACAGCACCTACAGTCCATAAGGTCGTGTCTGATGTTGGACACTGATCCAAGCAGAGCAAGGATTCAATTTGGGTGTCCCACATCGTAAGTGGGTGCCTTGGCCACACTGTTAAACATTTATCATGTTTTTTGACATGAATAAGTGAAAACACATTATTCCTGGGAAATATTACTCAATGCAAGTAGCTTTCATGTCCTCCCAGCAGGCAGAGTGCCTTAGTCCCCAGTTTGAACACTGGGGCTGGCTTTTTACACAGCTGGCAAGTGGCACAGCCCAGACTCGGCAGAGCTGCTCAATGCCACGTGCCAGCAAAGCAGAGCTGTCAAGGAAAAGGTCACTTCTCTAAAACACAGGCAAAACAGTGTTTGTTTTCTAGCCTTGCCATCGTAAATAGATGTTGAATTTTTCTTTTCCTGAATAAATTCATCCAGAAGCAGGCTGGAGAGAAAAAAATAATCAGTCCAAATCGTTAGGATTTGGCAGAGCTGTAAGGAACTGGAAGGAGGGTTTTATAATGGGACATATCAGTCTGTCTTAATAGATACCATTACCAGCTCTGACTTTGAGTGGCTAAACACAAACCTCTCCCCTGCTTGGAGATGGATGAAGCAAAATGCTTGGCTTTATCCACATTCCTCACGTATTTCCAAATGAAATGGCACAGGACTTAATTCCTTATTCCACATTCACTGAAGTCAGTGCTGGCGCTGTCAGGAGCATCATGGGCTTTAAGAGAGGTATTCCTTCAAGAAATAGAGATTAAAAAGGAAGGCAAGCACCTCAAGAATTAATGCCTGGTCCTTTCATTTTAGGCTCATGCTGATTCTGGATTTTCTTTTGAGTTTTATGATGATTCAAAGGACCTGCTTGACGCCATTAAAAGAGACACATCCGGAAGCATGGGCTTCACCATTGGAATTGGGCCTGGAGCTGTAGATGTCATGGTGAACCTGGGCCTCACTTTATCAGGTGGCAAAGGATCCCTGACGAATTTCACAGAATACAATGCAAAGGTAAAAAAAACCAACCCAACCAAATCAGTGATGCATCTGCTCCAGTCGCATATCATCTGTGCATCGCATGGTCTGGCTGTAACTTATGTCAGTTTATTCTCTCAATTGCATTTTTTTAACACAGGGTAATTGTACCTTAATTTGTTCACGTAATTGCAAATGTATGATCGTTAGTAATCCTGTTTGCTGTTCCTGGTATGTTTTAGCAAACAGGGAGTGGGAATAAAATTGAATTACGGAGTGCCACGGCACAAGTCATCTCACCCCATCCTGTTTCATGGCTACATTAGGCACATAAATAAAAAAATGCTTAAAAGTGACGATGAGGGAGGAGGGAATATCAAGATGCTGATCAAAACAATTATCCTCAAGGAACAATCTCTGGTAGCAAATATATCTTGCTCAAATTAATACGAGCTGCCTCGTGATGGGAAAATAGGCTTCTTTTTACAGGAGGTTAAAATACCACGCTGAAAAAATAGTACCTGATAATAGGGTGTACTTCTCACAGAGGGTTTACATCATGGACTGGCTGTGATGACCTCTTTCCAATCTAATAACATGAGTGCTGGTATTTCCCACATTTACCGTGCCCCATCTCCACTTCTCTCCAGGCTGCTGACAGAAAACAATAAAGAAGAATTACTTTGATGGTGTTCCGAGTTAAAATGCCCTTAAAAGCTGTTTGAAATGAGCACCATTACAGTATTTACTGTGCCCTTGTCCAGACTCACATGATGTTTGCAGCTAAATGATGATCAGTTATTGGAGGAATCATTTAGAGGGCTGCTCATGTTGCAGTGGAGACTTGTCCAAAGCAATAGCAAATATAGAGGTGGAGCCTTGGAGCTGGTGGTATATCCAGGGAATTCTCCCTCCATCAGCATCTTCCTGGCCAGGGAATCTCCCTTCTGCTGGGCTGGGCTTGACCCTTGTGCTTTGTCACTCACTGAGTTTGTGAAAAAAGCAAAAAGGGAATAAACTGCATGGAAACGAAACCAGAAAAAGAAGTGGCAGGAATGGAGAATGGAGGGGAATCATGTGGAGCCCAACTCTGATCATATCCACACATCAATAAAACCCCCATAGTATCCAACCCCCCGAGGTCCTCCACCTCCCCAGCACATCAGAAAGAGACTTTAAAAAAATAATTACCATTATTTCATTTAAAATCGGGCTTGTTTTCATGCGCGCACTGTCAGAGACTCCCCTGCAAGCCTAAAGACCAGAAATTCATTTGTTTAAACTAATGTTGACTGCAGCTCCTCTTTTCTTTACCTGCAGCACGTTGGATTCATCAGAGCTGTGACCAAGGTGCAGACAGCCCGCTTCAGGATGAGAAGGGACAACATTGTTCTGGATGAAGATGTGCTGCTGTCCCTGCAGGACCTCCCAGACACCTACAACTATGGCATGTATGCCAAATTCATCAACGACTACGGCACCCACTTCATGACATCTGGCACCATGGGGGGTGTCTTTGAGTACATCCTTGTCGTCAATAAGGATGAAATGAGAAGAAAAGGTCAGAAAAATCAAAATATATTCTCTGTTCTCAGCTTTCTGCTTTAAACCTGGCATTTCCAACCTGCTGGCACTACTGGCCACATGGCTTGGGATTAGCTTGAGTGCTAATGTGCTTCCTGCTCTGATTTCAGAAGTACCCAGGTGAGGGTTTGGTCATCAAGGAAGGAACCTGGGCATTATCTTCTCCATTCTTTTCAGTGTCACTTGCTAATCTTCTATTTCTTGCCATCTTTGTTCACCATGAATGCTTGAAGGCTGCAAAGGCACCCAGAGCTCAGCAAATCAGCCCTCTCACATTTCAGCCATTTTCTGTAAATGGAAATATCGCCCTGCACTCAGCAATACCTCTGACACTTCACTCTGCTTAGTGCCACATCTGGAGACTAACACACCCCTGTTAGCTCCAGTTCCCAACAAATTGGAGTGTATGAGGCTGGAGAGCCCTGTCTCTAAATCTCAGTTAGATGAAACACCCACTGCAGACGCCGAGAGTGTGAGAATTGCCACTGCTGGCAAGTCAAAAACGTAACGTTTTTCCTAATCAAAAACGTGGGATGCAGAACAATAACGTGGGATTTTACCTCAATGACCATGTTGCCAACTTCTGTAAAGGTGTCAACAATGCAATAGATCCCGTTTCCCCCAAGGTCCATCACTCTGCTGTGCTGAGGGCACCACTGCCCTGGTAACTCCAGGCCAGACATTGATGCAGAAGGAAATTGTGATCTTGGACAACAGGTGCAAATTGCTGTAATTTCAGTGATTTCAATAACTTTCATGTTTCTGCCCCAGATTCTGCCGCTGGTCTGAAATGGTTTGGTCCCATCAGCATTAGGATAACTATGCACTCCATAGGGCACATTAACCATGCCAATTTTTCCACAAGAAATTACTGATTGAGAGAATTTTTGTCAAGTTCCTTAACCTCTAATGTTTGGAAACATGATGCTTTTTCAAATTACTTCTTCACTTTGAAGGGTGAGTGATACAGAAGTGAACAAGGTCTTGGCAAGCAAGTCTTCAGGAAGCAGACTGCCAATTTCAGAGGAAGAATTAATCAAGAGCATGTGGAGGGAGGCTATTATTTTGCTTTATCTTGTGCTTGCTGTGTATGTAAGGAGATTTACTGCTACGAGATGCCTTATCTTAGGAAAGAAGGATGCTGAAGTCCAGCAAAAGACAAAACTGTGCCCCGGTAGATATGTAATTTTCATTCTAATGCAGCACTATTCTGTAATTTTCATCTAATCCAGGCTCTGCCAGGGAGTCCACCCTTACCAAGCCAGCAGTGCTGTGTGTCACACAAGGCTGACCCAGAAGGATGCACTTGCAGTGTCTGATATGCCACTGTCTGAAAGCATTTAGCAAAAAAACCCTGATTTCTCTAATGTTGATCACAGCCATGCTTGGAGGCTGTGTTTGCAAGAGGATTATCCTCCTTCCCTGAGGAAAGGTTAGAATCAGGATGTAAGTGCTCAAGTCTTAAAATCAGAGCTTCCTGAGATGGGTCTGAGGCTCTGCAGATGCATCACTGAGTCCCCACAGGGTTGAGCATGGCGCTGCTTTAGATCAGCCACTGCATCCTGAGGGCCCACCAAGCCCAAGAGGATCTTTGCTAAATGCTCTGAAACAGAGAAGATTCATTTTTTTATAGAGCAGCCACTACAGCACAAACTCAGGAAAAAGATCCCTTGGCTGAGTCCACCCTAAATGAGACACAGCTTAGGTGGTCACCGAGCATCCAGCTCGGCACAGAGCTGGACTCCGAGCATTTAGGAAACCTGAATTTTGAAAACGAAAGCACCTTCTCTGTTTAGATATCCACAGCTCACTGCAGAACTTAGGGCTGCAGTTTTGCTGCCAGACCCATTCCCAGCTTTCAGGCTGCAGGGGCTTATATGGATGTGGTCATGAGTGAAATAAATACGTGTCAGAACGAGGTCCCTCGTTGCTCTGCCATCAATATTTTTCATTACTTGTTTTTAAAATAGATTGTTATGGTTCTATTATTTAGCAGAAAACAGTATAATGTGTTCACGCATTACAAGAACATTTATGGGAGGAACATTATGCACGAAGTAAATTAGAAAGAGTCTTCATATATTCTGATTAATTCAAAATGCGGCAGTAAATCTTATCACTGGAGCACATTTAACTATCGCAAATTATATCATATATAAAAAAAAAACCCTATCAGGGCTCCCCCCACAAGTGCCAATGTTTACTGAGGCCACCCTTTTGCAGTGATAACCACTTTTCATTTATCAAGACCCGATCCTGCCGCGACCAATAGCGAACGGTATCGACAGCCCCGCGCTGAACGTAATTACTCAACGGGAACCATGGCAAATCAATTAATCAGGGTGTTCCTCAAGTTTAATTTTATGGCACTCCAGCACCAAGATAAGCAATCACTCATGTTGCTTTGGGTGAATGAACTTTACCCACTGTGTTTACAACTGTTGAACAGTTTAGTGCAAGTAATTGAGTGCTACACGTTTAATCTTTCTCAAGGGCCCAGTTTTCAAGTGGGATGCAGTTCCCAGTCAAGGCTGGAGCAGGTTTCAGCTCTCACCAGTCTGAAGCCAGGACTTGCACCCCCTTTCTCAGGATGCTGAGTACCTAAGCAGGGTTTGGATCCACCAAGCCAAGGAGCAGATCCGTGCCCCAGCTGAGCCTCTCCTGTAGGGTGTGCAGAAGGCAACAGAAGGGGGGTCTGGACAAGCTCTGGGAACCTCGTGAGGTCCAACAAGGCCACGTGCAGGTGAAGGAAGGGGATCCTGCCCCTCGGGTGAGGCCCCACGTGCAGTGCTGCATCCAGCTCTGGGGCTCCCAGCTGCTGGTCCCCATGGAACTCATTGGGGCAGGTCCAGAGGAGGCCACGAGGCTGATTAGAGGAGTGGAGAACCTCTCCTATGAGAAAAGGCTGAGGGAATTTAGGTTGTTCAGCCTGGACAAGAAAAGGCCCCAGAGAGACCTCATTGCAATCTTCCAGTACTTAAAAGGGGCCTATTAGAAAGACAGTCTGTTGTGATAGGACAAGGGATGATGGTTTTCAACTAAAAGAGGGTCAATGTAGATTAAAGAAGAAAGTTTTTACAATGAGGATATTGAAACACCGGCACAAGTTGCCTAAAGAGGTGGTAGGAGCCCCATCCCTGGACACATTCCAGGCCAGGCTGGATGGGGCTCTGAACAAACTCGTGTAGTTGAAGATGTCCCTGCTCAGGAGGGAGAGGGGCTGGACCAGATGGCCCCTAAAAGGTCCCCTTTAACCCAAACCATTCCATAATTGCACAAAGCCATGAGTGTTTGAGCAATATTTCAAACACAAGCAAGGCAAGGCCCTGCTCCCCAGTGCTGAGGTTCAGCAGACAATGCTCCTGGGTGGGACTCGGACAGAGGTTTAAACTTCAGAGCATTAAACCACAACACACAAACCCCACTGACCTCTGTGCCTCCTTTCAATACCACGGTATTGATCACCAGGCTCATTTAGAAAACACTCCAGGGTCCTCTGACAAAAAAAGAGCAATATAAAAGTTACCTATTGCTTCTAAAACCTGCATTTACTGAAATCAATGGACTTTTTAACTACTAAAGAGGATGGCCTTATATTTGCAGTACACTGAAGTGCTTGCATAAAACCAGGCTGTATGAAATATGCACATTGCTTACCTTGGTGAAACCACCTCATTAGTTCCCTTCTCCCCTCTGCAGTCACTTCATGGCTCTCCAGTTACATATTTTCATGATGTATGTGGCAGTGCTGGCAGCAGCAGGCAGGAAAGCTCTGGCAGCTCTCAGCACACAGACCTTTTCTAAGTTACTCCTTTAGGTGCTGCTTAAGCCATTAATAGGTGGGTCAGAACTTGAATTTAGGAAAATTAGTGAGGATCTATTGATTTCAGCTGCTGTTCCTGGCTTTACTGTAGTTGTGAGTTAGTCTGTAAAACAACCAAAGGTTTGTTGTTAAATATATAGATCAAACAGGGACATTTCTGCCTGAAGTCTTAAGATTTTTACTTTCTTCTAATATTTTCTAAGGAAACAATTTTTACACCTCTTATATGATAGGCCCAATATACCCCCATAAAATACTGGAATTTTCCACTGTCCTCTGCCCAGAATAGGTCTTGACTTCGAAATACAAGCCATGAAAATAACTGAATCTCTTCTTCAGTGATCGAAAAAAGAAGTAGGAAAATGAACACCACGAGTCACTGGATTTACCTGTCTGCTTTCTGGTTTGCAGCCGTCCGTCAGGAGGAGATAAGTGCCTGTGTTGGCCTGTCCCTTGGCCTCACAGCCAAGGTGTTGAAAGCGGTGGATCTGGGTCCAACTCTGTCATACTCTGACTGCAAAAACAAAGGATTCCGGAAAACTGGTACAGCAGCAGGGCAGGGGTCTGCTGAGGGTCCTTGGGTGGCTTGTTTTGGTCACAGAGATTCCTGTAGGGTCACACAAGGTGTGAGGGAGGGAGCTCTGGTGCCATCCCCCAGACGAGGTGGGACCACAGGAACTTTGGGTCCACGTCTCCAGGAGCACTGATCCCTCTGAAAAGAGCAGGAATTAATGTAGCAATATCTGGATTAGAAACAGAGGTGCGGGGTGGCTGGGAGGCTGCAGTCCTCAGCAATGACAGACAGGGCATACAACACAAAAAAAGGTCAAAATTGACTCTAAAAAGTACTCAGAGAGGGTAGAAACCCACAGATTTGTACACTTCATAATGAGCTATAGACAGTGTATCTACTGCCCATGTCCTGCCCAGAAACCAAGGCTGGAGGAGTGCAGGCTCTTCAGGTCTTATCATCTTAGAGGATTTGGGATGCTCAACTTGTCACCTTAAGGTGGCAGGGCTCACCCCACAGGCAGGGAGCACTGAGCTCACACGGATCCCAGGGGGCAGCTCCCTGACAGCCCCGTGATCTCAGCTCCATTTAGCAGTTTCTGGGGCCTGTGTGGAAACAGCAGCTGAATAATACGTGTGCAATTCAACTTTGCAGATCCTGAGAGCCGCGGCGCAGTGGTGGAAGATATAATTCCCCGGATTAGAGGGGGAGATACCAGCTACAGCGGAGAGCTCCTGAACAGCTGGGATGGCAAAATGTATCGTAGCTGGGGCAGGTCATTAAAATATAATCCTGCTGTTATTGATTTCCAGGTAAGGCTTTTCTGCAGTTGAAGAAACTCTGCCGCTCTAAGGAATGAAAGTGTAGTCGAGCAGATCATTTCGTATTTTTATTGTGATCCCATCACAGAACAAGATTAAATGTAATGGGCCACTGATCTGGTAACCTCTTATTCATTTCACAATGGGGAGTACATCTCCCACCGACTGCATCCGCAGGGAGATGGACAAGGAGCTTAATGCTGGATTAGTGCCAGGTTAAGTTTCTGATGTGTTCCCCAACAGCTTCACAATGGATTGCAGTTGTATTCATCCCTGGTGTTCTCCCTGATGCTCCTGTACAAGCAGGGGACTCACAGAGGGCTGGGGAAGGTGTTTTGTTACCCAGCAAAAGCTCTGCATAGACAGCCCCCTCCAGGAGTTCTCTGAGCAGGGAGCTCCTGGCTGCTTTCTCAGGTGGGTCCTTTCTCCACACTCCAAAAAGAAGGTCTGTGGCCATAAAAATCAGCAGGGCTCTAGTCTCCCTTTTGTTTCACTGGATGCCCCATAAAATGGGAAGATCGCTGAAGCATCTTATGGGGCTTCTGTGGGGGAAGGAGAAGTGGGCAAGCAAAGGGGACGGAAAAGGACTGAGAATAACGACCCTAAAAACAAATAATCCAGGGTAGAGCTGGCAGAGGCATGACAGTGTGGCCACAACTCCTCAGCTGTGGTCAGCAGGACCACGAGTACCCCACGATGCCAAGATCACCAGTCTCCTCCAGGAGAAGCTGTGGCGTGTGGGGGAAGGATCTCTGTCATGGCAGGGACATGCTGCCATTTCTATCCCTCTTGTCTTCATTTGAAAGCAGGTCTGAAAGCTCTGACAGAGAGTGGGAGAAAATGGATTTGGGAATGATCTGTGTTATTGGCAGGGCAAGAAGGACTGTGCAAGCCTTCCTGGGCAGCACCTGGTGGCAGAAAGATCTGATAACACAGAAGTGCTTTCAGTTCCAACTGCAGGTTATTCACCTTTTTGCACAAGTTCCCATCAATTCTGGGCAAAATTTCTCGCCCTTTTCCAGTAAACCCTGTGCTGACCTCTCTGTTGGCTGCTCCAGAGCTGAGCAGTCACCCTGCAGCCAGTGCCCACTTCAGCAGCTCATATCTACAGCCCCCTCAGTTTGCCAAACAGGCTTGTGCAAATTTGCCTGAGAGCTCTTCCCAAAGCCCAGCTGATCCTGATCCTCCCCACGAATCACTGTCACAGTGCCTTGCACAGTGAGCTGACACCCAGGTCTTCTCTGGAAAAAAATCCTGGCCTGGACAGGGAGCGTTTGCACAAGTGCATCGATGGACAAGTGTCCTCACACAGTCCCAAGTTTTTAGCTTTGATACCCATTGAATGTTAATATTCAGTTGGGCAAGTTATAATTGCTGCCCAGACTGGACTATTTTTGCTGACTGGTATATAGGAACTGTATTTTGCTGCTGGAAAATATGATGAGAGAGTTACATTCCCAAAGCTGTAGATGACAGTATTATTTCACTACATCAAAGGGCAAAAAATATATAGGCAGAAATCCTCATTCTCAGCATTTAGTGGATGTTTTACAATCTGGCCACTGCAAGCGATAGGATGGCAATAAATTTTGATGATACCCTCTGTCCAAAGCTCTTACCAAAACATTTTCTTCAGAAAAGGCAAAAAGCATGCAAGAATCTCAGGGACTGTGACAGCCCTAAGAAATCAGTCAAGAAAACAGGCTTATTGGGGTGTTTTAACTTACCACTCCAATCCATACTAAAACTCCAAAGCATGTCCAGAAAAGCCAATCCCACACAAACCTCCAAGACGAGGACGGTTTTGGAACGGTGGCTCCTCGCTGGGGCAGCAACGCATTTGCATGATGTACATGCAGCTGTCGAGGAAGACAAATGAGTTTTTCCCCCAGCCCCGAATTCATCCAGCAATGTCACAGCATCCCAGTCAATGCCCAGCTGAAATTGTTTCCCTGCCATCCATCTCCATCCCCCTGCAGCTGCAGCCCATCCACGAAATCCTGCGCCGGAGCAACCTCGGCGGCATGGAGAGCAAACGGCAGCACCTGAAGCGGGCTCTGGAGGAGTTCCTGCAGGAATTCAACCCCTGCCGCTGCGGGAAGTGCCAGAACAATGGGGAGCCCGTCCTGGTGGGTGACTCCTGCTCCTGCCAGTGCCGCCCCGGCTACAGAGGCCCTGCCTGCGAGCAGGGTGGGCGCCGAGGTGAGAGCCCAGGCTGCAGCAGGGCACGGGAAAAGGCACCAAAGGGGATGGGTTTTCCCCTCCATGTGGCTAAACAGACAGCTGCTGGCATCCACACCCTGATCCCACCTTCCCTTCTGCGTTTCCTTGCTGTGTGATGCTGAGCAGCCCTGGAGGAGACTGGGATTAGCAGCTCAGGAGACGAGGGAATGGCTTTAAATTGAAAAAGGGCAGGGTTAGATTAGATGTGAAGAAGAAAATGTTCCCTGTGAGGGTGGTGAGGCCCTGGCACAGGTTGCCCAGAGCAGCTCTGGCTGCTCCTGGATCCCTAGAAGTGTCCAAGGCCAGGTTGGACAGGGCTTGGAGCAGCCTGGGATAATGGAAGATGTCCCTGCCCATGGCAGAGGGGCTGGAATGAGATGTTCCCTTCCAACCCAAGCCATTCTATATTTAATTATTACTATAAATATTGGAAATGAGGGTGTGTTTAATGCTGGATTAAATCCAGGAAATCCTCTGGAGGGCTCGTGGCCTCCCACTAAGAATGGCTGCTCCAAGAGGGAGAGCACAAACCTCAGGAGGCAGGGAGGGAAGGGAAGGGGAAAGGCTCAGGTGAAGCAACTGCTCACACAGCATGCCACCAGAAAAGCTGTTTTAGTAAAAAAATGCTACACTGCCAGATTTCCCACCCCCTCCCAGGATGCATTTTGACTAGAGTGTCTATTTTGGGGTGAAAAAATATGTTTTTCCAAAGTGACAGGCTTATATTTATGTTTTCTTTGTCACTTTCTATACTATCCTAAAAAGTTAAGTGGGTAGCAAAAAAAACTGAGGTCAGAATAGGCTCTTCCATTTCCAAAAAAAGTTGCAGTTCTCTCTGGATATTTTTGTTCTGATTCATGATGAAAAAAAAAAAATAAATCTGTATCTCAGCACATGAAGCTGGCAGAAAAATCCATCTTTAGAGCAGTTCCACCAGGCAGAGCTCCAGGCCTTCAACCATGGGCTCATCACTGGGGTCTCACCAGTGGAAAATCAAAGCTGTGATGAGATAAGGAGTTGGAGCAGAGATGGTTTGTGAGGCTGAATGCCAGAGCTTTGCTTCAGTGACTGCAAAGTGGATTTCTTTAAAAAGCTCAGGTTCTTTAAATTGTCACCAAATCTCAGGAATTTGCTTGGGAAGCCCAGGACCTGCCACCAAAGCAGAGCACTGGACCGGCCAGCCCTGTGCTCCTTGATTTTAGCAACAGTGGGGACAGGCACACTTCTAACTCTTGGGCAAATTTTAGTTTCAAATTTTCAGTTCCAAAACTCATTTACGACCACGCTAATTTATTTTTTTTTTAAAAGCACCATGTTCCAGCAGATGGAAAATGCAGCTTCCCCGCCAGCACTAAGAGCACACACATCCATTTGCACTGTCTGGATTAATAAAGTGCCCAAGCCAGGCATGAAGGCCAGATGAGTAAATAAAAAACGACAGTAAATGACAGCCATCAAGCATTCCCATCATTCAGGAGCACAGCCATAATCCATAGTATCGACCGCTCCTGACAACTCAGTCTGTACTGTAATGAAAAAGCTTTGAAATGCCCTGTCTCCAAAAGGACTTTTCACAACATCCCCACAACGTTAGGGGACTTTTGTCCCTCTGCCTTGGTCAGAGGCAGGGAAGTGACTGCAGAGAGGGCTGTGAGCTGCGCTTTGGGAAAGGAAAGGCAGAGGGTTTCAGATGAGCTGGACAAGAAGCAGCTGTTGGTGTTCGGGGTGATGCTGATTCATCCACTCCGGCTTCAAAGCGCCTTGATCTCACCAGCCTGGGCATGGCTGGGATAGAGCAGGGAGGCCATATCCAGAGAAGTTTCAGCCAGACCTGAAATCTGGTTTTTTTAATTCGTTTTCCCCTTTCTTTTCTTTGTGTCCCCAGGCGGTGAGACGGACGGGCGCTGGAGCTGCTGGTCGGGCTGGTCCCCGTGCCAGGCGGGGATGTCGCAGCGCAGCCGGCAGTGCTCCAACCCTGCCCCGCAGCACGGAGGGCAGCCCTGTGCCGGCAGAAACCTCCAGAGCAGAGCCTGCTGAAAGCCCAAGGTGCCTGGGACGGGGTGGTTTGGAACCCGGGCTGGGCTATGGATACTCCAGGCATGCGATGGAATCACCCCTGGGGGAAATAATTGACCGCTGATGCCTTTCTACGTGTGCTGGATTCAAAACCTGACCAACCGCTCCTGTGGTTTTTTGGTTTTTATCCCAGCAGACAGGGTGGGAGCCCCACCAGCACCCAGCAAGGCTGCTGCAGCACCCAAAGATAGCACCCAAAGGAGGTGGAGCTGCTGGGTGACCGACCACGGGGCTGCAGCGTGTCATGAAATAAACTCACCGCGAGTGTTTACATAACTGAGCTCGACTCTCAGGGAGTTTATGTATTTTCCTTTGGGAAAGACAGGAAAAGCTCACGATCCCTGCAGTTGGTATTGACATATGTACCAGGAAACTTTTGTAAGTTGGCGCTGTCAGATTTGTAAGTCCAACATATTGGCCAGGGCTGCGTTTGCAGCAGAGCCATATGCTGCTCTGCATGGAGAAGGCCTCGGCCTAAAGATACCGAAGCATCCCTGCAAAATGTGAGCCCGAGCTGATGAGGAATTTTAAATAGATAAATAAAGCAATAAGCGGGGAGGCTCGACCGCGACCGTTGGGCAGAGGATGTTCCCACACAAGCAAAGGCTTTTCCCCTGTAAGATCGGTGATGAATTGACTATTAGCACGCGGGCATTTTATCTCCCAGGCACACAGAGCCTGAGAAGATGCTAACAGGCTGCTTGATTTAAGGGGCTTTTTTGAATGTGAGACGTAAATCTCAGCACAAGAATGCACACAGTATTGAACTGTGTCCAGAGACCACGGCGAGAGCCTGCAGCTCCCTCTTCTTAATGAACTGCCACAAAAACCCGGGATGGACGGAAGGCAAATGGCACTTCATTTTACTGAGCTTTTCATTGCAGGGGGAGAAGGGGGGGGAAAAAAACGCCCTGAGAAGGAATCAGGCATTATGAACAACAACAGCACCAAAACCTCAAAGCACAAAGCAGCCCTTCTGCAGACATTTGAATGGAGAGAGGGAGTAGAAAGGAATCGTGGTTCAGTGAAAGAAATTGCTCAGGTGCTTGGAAATGCTTGTTTTTCAACTGGGTGTCAGTGAGGATTTACAGGCTGACACTCAGCTGATGTAAATCAGTGTTGCTCCTTCACTGCAGCTGATTTATGGCACCTGAAGATCTGGCCTCATATTTTCTTTTGTGGGCATGTTTGCCAAAGGCCAATTTTTTCACCACTTTTTTTTTTTTTTTTGCTTGTAAATGAAACTACGGGCTGAAAACAACAAACCATGTTGTCTCAAAGCCCGAGATGGATTGTTCTGTGAAAAAATCCCTTTGCTGGGGGGCAAAGCTGTGGCCTTTTGGGCCAACCTTGCTATTCCAGGTGAAGGAGCTGTTCACCCAGAGAGGAATTTGCTCCCAAGGGCTTGAATTTGATGTCTTCTCTGTTAGGAAATGCAGCAGCACGAAGCACCCGTGGATCAGTGTGAGTTAGACATGCAAAGGAATGTGAAATGCAGGATCACAACAGGTGATTTAAGGAATGCTGTTTGGCGTTGGGCTGCCTGGTTGTGTGGAAACATGAGGCAGGGCTCTTACACCAAGGACCAGTTTGGCTCACAAGCAATTCTTACCCTTACATCAACTTCTTAGGGCTCGGGAAAATGCCTGCAAGTAAATGAGTACAAAGTCACCTCAGTCAGAAAACCAAGTACGCTTCTTTTTTTGACCAGAGGGGGGAAATTAATGAACAGTAAGATCTGATGCCTTGGAGGCTGGGAAAAGATGGGGCCTGCAGGAAAACAACCTGCATCCTCAGCTTTTAGAGCTGTTCCTAGAAGGGTAAATCACAAAAAGAACCACCAAAAAAAAAAAAAAAACCAACCCCAAAAAAACAACAACAAAAAAAAAAAAAAAAAAAAAAAAAAAAAAAAAAAAAAAAAAAAAAAAAAACACAAAAAAAAAAAAAACCAACCCCAAAAAAACAAAAACAAAAAAACCAAAAAAACCCAAAAAACAAAAAAACCAAAAAAACAAACAAAAAAAAAACCCAAAAAAAACCCCCAAAAAAACCCAAAAAAAAACCAAAAAAAAAAAACCAAAAAAACCAAAGAACAAATCCAAGTGATTAAAGGAACTGCATGGAAAATCCATGAAACACATAAATAAGAGCAGAAAAGCTATGTTTTACCTGCAGTTATTCATTCTCATCACTCACCTCACAGCCCAAGGCACTGAGACACAAACCCAAGGGCTTCCTTCAAACACCAAAGGCAGGTGGGCAGTGCCCCTCTCCTCCCCCTCCACGCCAGGGCTCAAACATCCACATGCTGAAACCCAGGAGCAGTGAAGCTCAAATCAGAACGAAGAAGCGGCCTGTAAGGTCTAGGGAAAAAAAAAAAAAAAAGAAAAAAAAAAAGGTTATGAGCAATTACACATTTACAATGGCAGTGGAAGAAGCTAATATATCTCATGCTGAAGTGGGCAGCAGGAGAGTTGTGCAAGATGAGATAAGCAGCAAAAATGTATGTTTCTTAGTTAAACTAAAAGCTTAGAGGGTACAACACAACACTGCAGTTCCACCCGGGTTTCAATGAATGGATTTTCCCCTCTTGCACGCTGACATATATTTGATATAGTTATTTATCCTATATATTTCTGGCGGCATATTTCCCAGGAGACCTTGTTTATCTCGCCCATAAGCACATGATGGATGTATGGCGCTTTGGATAAATGGTATCACAATCAGATATTTTTATGGATATAGGCAAACTGGGTTATTAACAAAGGAAGGGCAGAGAGGAACCAGCACGCAGAAGAAAATGGGAAATGATTGATGACAATACACCTGAGGTTGCAAGGTGTAGGCTCCAGATAACCAGCTAACAGAAGAGGAGATAAGGGCAGTGCTTGAGACAGAGCTGTTTTCTACCTCAGGGTCAATGTCACATCAGCTGCCCCAACGCCTGCGTCCCTCTGAGCCTGGGAGTTTGGAGCAGGCAGAAATTCCCTGGCAGGGGCAGCTCAAAAAATTGTTGCCTTCCCTTTTTATACATCAGAATGCACAGGCACAGGCAGATACAAAACACTTAATCCCACCAGAGAAACCTGAAACAAAAGAAGTTCCAGGTTCTGGTGAGTTTGGGGAGGGACTGGTGGTGGTGGTGCTGCCCCATCATGTCCACCACAGTGGGACCTGTGGTGCTGCACTACAAAAAAGTGAAAAATATTTGTTCATAATGGTAACAATTACTGTATTCAACTCCTCTAGCTTTTTGATTCACAGAAACAGGAGGTATCAAAATGGGATATAAAAGGAAGATAAATCTGCAGGCATGATCTGACCTGAAATCTGGCAGTTGTGTTGGGTGCTCACCGGGCTCTTCAGCCACCAGGGTAAAGCCAGGAGTTTGAAATCTGGGGATGCTAACACCTCTGCATGGCCTTTCTGGGTTGCTTTCAACAAAACAGCTCGATGTGGGAGAGAGCCTGGGCAGGAACAACTACATCCATCCGAAAGTGGGAGAAACAGCAGCGTGACAAAGCAATTTAGCAATACTGAGTTTGCAAGTCCCCAGCTGCAGCCTGGACGACGTTCCAGCCTCACAGGTAAAGTGTCCGCGTGATGTGACCCAACAGGGAGCACGTGAATCCCGGCTGGAAAGCAGTCTGCTTTCCTACTGCTGATGGAGACGTTAGGGGTGGCAAGATTCCGGCTGCTTTTGTCCTGGGGAAGCTGGATGAGGAATTACAGCTCCCCTGAAATACCCTTTTGGGAGTTCCCAAAGCCGCAATACCCCAGCAGCAATGTCTTCAAGCAGGGAGGCGCAAATACAGACTCTCTGTGTTTATCCTCTTCTTTTCCTCAAGAAAACTTGTGAAAATACAACATGGGATGTAGGAGAGGCCACTGAGATGAATATCTTAAACCTGAAACACCACCCTGGGAGTTCCCGAAGCCACGATACTCCAGCAGCAATGTCTTCAAGCAGGGAGGTGCAAATACAGCCTCTCTGTGTTTATCCTCTTCTTTTCCTCAAGAAAACTTGTGAAAATACAACGTGGGATGTAGGAGAGCCCACTGAGATGAGTATCTTGAAACTGAAATACCGTTCTGGGAGTTCCTGAAGCTGCGATACCCCAGCAGCAACGTCTTCAAGCAGGGAGGTGTGAACAAATACAGCCTCTCTGTGTTTATCCTCTTCCTCAAGAAAACCCATGAAAATAGAGCATGGGATGTAGAAGAAGCCACTGAGATGAGTATCTTAAACCTGAAACACCTTTCTGGGAGTTCCCGAAGCCATGATGCCCCAGCAGCAATGTCTTCAAGCAGGGAGGTGCAAATACAGCCTCTCTGTGTTTATCCTCTTCTTTTCCTCAAGAAAACTTGTGAAAATACAACATGGGATGTAGGAGAGGCCACTGAGATGAATATCTTAAACCTGAAACACCTTTCTGGGAGTTCCCGAAGCCACGATACTCCAGCAGCAATGTCTTCAAGCAGGGAGGCGCAAATACAGACTCTCTGTGTTTATCCTCTTCTTTTCCTCAAGAAAACTTGTGAAAATACAACGTGGGATGTAGGAGAGCCCACTGAGATGAGTATCTTGAAACTGAAATACCGTTCTGGGAGTTCCTGAAGCTGCGATACCCCAGCAGCAACGTCTTCAAGCAGGGAGGTGTGAACAAATACAGCCTCTCTGTGTTTATCCTCTTCCTCAAGAAAACCCATGAAAATAGAGCATGGGATGTAGAAGAAGCCACTGAGATGAGTATCTTAAACCTGAAACACCTTTCTGGGAGTTCCCGAAGCCATGATGCCCCAGCAGCAATGTCTTCAAGCAGGGAGGTGCAAATACAGCCTCTCTGTGTTTATCCTCCTCTTTTCCTCAAGAAAACCCATGAAAATACAACATGGGATGTAGGAGAGGCCACTGAGACGAGTATCTTAAACCTGAAATACCTTTCTGGGAGTTCCTGAAGCTGCGACACCCCAGCGACAATGTCTTCAAGCAGGGAGGCGCAAACAAATACAGCCTCTCCATGTTTATCCTCTTCTTTTCCTCAAGAAAACTGGTGAAAATACAACGTGGGATGTAGGAGAGGCCACTGAGACAAGTATCTTATGCAGAGGAATGGGCTGGAGCAGCAGAAGCAGTGCTGAACACGTGCACAGCCGCCTGCAGCCTTCCCCAGCCCTCACACGTGGGTGATTAATCTGAACCCACACAGGCAGTGAGAGTTAGGAACACCAGTAAAAGATGGTACCAAAATTTAATGCCAACCAAAATGAAACAATAAAAGCTTCAGCATAGTATTTTTTATTACCCGCCAGGTTTATAATAAATCATTAGTTAGGCGAATCAAAGCACAAAATCACAAGGACAAGATAAAGTTATGTCCTTCATGGGAGGCTTCTAAGCCTACAGGCTGAATATTCAGCCACTGCTCAACTCATACTTCAGTCAGACTATCCAGATGATCTTGATGNGATAAGCAGCAAAAATGTATGTTTCTTAGTTAAACTAAAAGCTTAGAGGGTACAACACAACACTGCAGTTCCACCCGGGTTTCAATGAATGGATTTTCCCCTCTTGCACGCTGACATATATTTGATATAGTTATTTATCCTATATATTTCTGGCGGCATATTTCCCAGGAGACCTTGTTTATCTCGCTCATAAGCACATGATGGATGTATGGCGCTTTGGATAAATGGTATCACAATCAGATATTTTTATGGATATAGGCAAACTGGGTTATTAACAAAGGAAGGGCAGAGAGGAACCAGCACGCAGAAGAAAATGGGAAATGATTGATGACAATACACCTGAGGTTGCAAGGTGTAGGCTCCAGATAACCAGCTAACAGAAGAGGAGATAAGGGCAGTGCTTGAGACAGAGCTGTTTTCTACCTCAGGGTCAATGTCACATCAGCTGCCCCAACGCCTGCGTCCCTCTGAGCCTGGGAGTTTGGAGCAGGCAGAAATTCCCTGGCAGGGGCAGCTCAAAAAATTGTTGCCTTCCCTTTTTATACATCAGAATGCACAGGCACAGGCAGATACAAAACACTTAATCCCACCAGAGAAACCTGAAACAAAAGAAGTTCCAGGTTCTGGTGAGTTTGGGGAGGGACTGGTGGTGGTGGTGCTGCCCCATCATGTCCACCACAGTGGGACCTGTGGTGCTGCACTACAAAAAAGTGAAAAATATTTGTTCATAATGGTAACAATTACTGTATTCAACTCCTCTAGCTTTTTGATTCACAGAAACAGGAGGTATCAAAATGGGATATAAAAGGAAGATAAATCTGCAGGCATGATCTGACCTGAAATCTGGCAGTTGTGTTGGGTGCTCACCGGGCTCTTCAGCCACCAGGGTAAAGCCAGGAGTTTGAAATCTGGGGATGCTAACACCTCTGCATGGCCTTTCTGGGTTGCTTTCAACAAAACAGCTCGATGTGGGAGAGAGCCTGGGCAGGAACAACTACATCCATCCGAAAGTGGGAGAAACAGCAGCGTGACAAAGCAATTTAGCAATACTGAGTTTGCAAGTCCCCAGCTGCAGCCTGGACGACGTTCCAGCCTCACAGGTAAAGTGTCCGCGTGATGTGACCCAACAGGGAGCACGTGAATCCCGGCTGGAAAGCAGTCTGCTTTCCTACTGCTGATGGAGACGTTAGGGGTGGCAAGATTCCGGCTGCTTTTGTCCTGGGGAAGCTGGATTTACAGCTCCCCTGAAATACCCTTTTGGGAGTTCCCGAAGCCGCGATACTCCAGCAGCAATGTCTTCAAGCAGGGAGGTGCAAATACAGCCTCTCTGTGTTTATCCTCTTCTTTTCCTCAAGAAAACTTGTGAAAATACAACGTGGGATGTAGGAGAGCCCACTGAGATGAGTATCTTGAAACTGAAATACCGTTCTGGGAGTTCCTGAAGCTGCGATACCCCAGCAGCAATGTCTTCAAGCAGGGAGGCGCAAACAAATACAACCTCTCCATGTTTATCCTCTTCTTTTCCTCAAGAAAACTGGTGAAAATACAATGTGGGATGTAGGAGAGGCCACTGAGACAAGTGTCTTATGCAGAGGAATGGGCTGGAGCAGCAGAAGCAGTGCTGAACACGTGCACAGCCGCCTGCAGCCTTCCCCAGCCCTCACACGTGGGTGATTAATCTGAACCCACACAGGCAGTGAGAGTTAGGAACACCAGTAAAAGATGGTACCAAAATTTAATGCCAACCAAAATGAAACAATAAAAGCTTCAGCATAGTATTTTTTATTACCCGCCAGGTTTATAATAAATCATTAGTTAGGCGAATCAAAGCACAAAATCACAAGGACAAGATAAAGTTATGTCCTTCATGGGAGGCTTCTAAGCCTACAGGCTGAATATTCAGCCACTGCTCAACTCATACTTCAGTCAGACTATCCAGATGATCTTGATGACTGTCAAATCTCTCCTCTCTTCCTCCAAAAAAAAAAAAAAAAAAAAACCCAAAAATAAAAACTCA
>VYZR01015240.1:0-10389 GCA_013400675.1 Oxylabes madagascariensis
TTTTTTTTTTAAAACCAAAAGCACAGAGAGGAAAAGCCTGATTTCAAACACTAGTTACAAACCCCAGAAATTGACAGATCATGCCCAGTGTTCCAAAAAGTGGAATTGTCAATGAAAGATTTTCAAAGTCCATTTACTTTGTGTCTCTGCCCTAAAAAGGACCAGCTTGCATGACACATATCCTCACCAGCTGGGGCCTCTTCCACAACAGGCACAGAACAAGGGTTCCTTCAGTCCTCTCACATCCAACTCTGCTTCTGTTCCAGCACATGCTGTGTGTCCCAGCAGGACTTGTGCAGCTAGGATTTGTTTGCCCCCCACTCATTCTCAACAGAAGTGAGCACCTCTGCCCCTAAAGAGTTAGCCCAGAAAGCCCACCCCAAAGCAGCCATGGATGCACAGCACTAACCCATAAGTCAGTCCAGCAACTGGCCAAAATTGAGCTGCTGGTTTAACATCTCTCTTGTTCTGAAGGGATTTTTTTTCCTGGGGGTTTCATACTGAATGAGTCACTTTTCCTTTTAACCTCACAACTCTGACTGCATGGATGTATATCTGTCATCCCAGCCACAGCTGGGGTAATGCAGAGGTCAAAGGGATAAATAGCAGAGAGGCTTTATGAACTTTCTTCCCCACAAAAAAATCCCATTTGTAGCCAGGAAATAAAAATCACACAAAATCGATCCAATTGCTTGCTTGCATCATTGCTACTATTAAAAATATATTAAAAAAATATAAAATACCCTTTGTCCTTTTTTTCTTTTTTCCTTTTCACCTTTCTAGAAGTCTGTGGAATAGGATTCCCTGTTTTCCATGTTGTCCTGACATGGTGCCAAACAGCAGAGAGCAGCTGAGGCCATATTTTGTCAAACAACCCAAAAGCCAACATACTTGGCAATGAACACGCACAAGATGATTCTGATACAATGAGTGGGTTTCATTCCAGACCAGTCTGTTTTCATTGCTCTTAGAGTTTTCATGGCAATGGTCTGGCAGGGCGATTATTTTTATTCACAACCAAGTTAGCAATTTGGTTCTTGCTAACACCATTATTACACTAAATGTTTTGCTCACATCTGCTATCCACATCAGAGACCAGAAATAAGGTCCCAGTGCTCCTAAGTTTGCAAGATACTGTCTGGAGGTGGAGTCAAGTGCATTTCTGCCTCTCTAAGTCTTCCTGAGTTTATTAAAGAGCAGTTTGGAAAACAAAGCAGCAAGCTGGGACCGAAGGAGAGCTGCTAGGCATTACTAGGAAGCAGAGCTGAGGCAGGGAAACCCTTGCTCTGCTCCTGCAGAGGATGAAGACAAGAACATAGGTGTAGGTCCTTCCAACAAGAAGACATGGACCTGTTAGAGGAGGTCCACAGGAGGTCACAAAGATGCTCCAGGGGCTGGCGGCCCTCTGCTCTCAGGACAGGCTGCGAGAGCTGGGGTTGTTCAGCCTGGAGAAAAGCAGGTTCCAGGGAGATGTTAGAACCCCTTTCAGTGCCTAAAGGGGCTCCAGGAGAGCTGGAGAGGGACTGTGGACAAAGACCTGGAGTGAGAGAACAAGGGGGAATGGCTTCAAACTGATGGAGGTTGGCTTTAGATTGGATATCAGGAAGAAATTGCTCCCTGCAAGGGTGCACTGGCACAGGTTGCTCAGAGAAGCTGTGGCTGTCCCATCCCTGGAAGTGTTCTAGGCCAGGTTGGACAGGACCTGGAGCAACCTGGTGTCTAGTGGAAGGTGTCCCTGCACATGGCAGGGGGCTTGGATTTAGATGATCACTAAGGTCTCTTCGAACTGAAATCATTTCAACTCTATCAGGAGGAAGCTGCATGTCCCACAGGGAGAGTGAGGAGGAGCAGGGCAAAGGGCTGTGACCTGCCTCAGCCCCTGCATGGCCAGCCTGCACTGGCACAACACAGAGCAGCCTGACTGCATGGAGCTCTGTACAAGGGGATGTTTGCAGAACAGCCAGCAAACTCCCTTTGACAAGGATGCTAACTCTAGAGCAGAGTGGTGACAAGTGAGGACGTGTTCCCTGCTCTTTCATGGCAAGCAGCTGGGCCCCCTGCACCTCTGCCCTCCTCATCCTGTCCTGTCCCCATTAGTGCACCCACTGGGCTCCTTTTAGGAACCTGCTTGTTTTCCTTGCAGATGGACACCCTCCTTGATCGTGGTCCCTGTGCAGGCCTGTCCTCTCTGTCATGTCTGGGTTCCTGCATGAAATGGAATCCAGACTCCTGTGTTGTCTGTGCCAGTAAAAATTCACATTTAAAAACCACCTCTGATTCCCTCAAAGAAATAATTAGCAGTGAGTCACTGCGTGGGGCCAGCAGTGAGCTGAGACAAATTGGCAAAGCTTCATTAGCTGAGGTACTCTCCAGACTGAAGCAAGCAAAGAGGCTGAGTGAGCTGCTCCTAGAGGAGCCATGTGAGTGACTAATTCCACGGGCCCTTTCCAGGGAAGGGCTGCTCCCTGCACTGCTCCTCAGGATGCAGCAGCTGAGGTCGGCACTGCTGGCTCCAGCCTCTCGGTGTTGTTCTTCCAAGCCAGGACTCACAGCTGCCACCGTGAAGGTGGTGACAGGAATTTGGGGGTTCTGGTTAAAATGCCTCCATGCATTTTATGCTGGGGCACAGCAATTCAAACAGCTGGAAGGGAAGGAGAGGGCAGCAGCTGAAAATAAACTGTGTTTAGTCAGGGTGAGTACAGCCTAGTACAACCAAATGATGTAAACACGAAGCATATCTTCAGCATTTCATTGGCAGGATTCCTAATAAACAACTCCAGTGGCAACCTGAACTTGTGTTCTGCTGTAAAAACAAGCCTCTGATACCCAAAATGATGCAGTCTGAGATTTATACCGTCCCTTTTGGATACAGTCACACACAAAAAAGGCAAAAATTTTGCTACTTAGGCTCAAGGAATGAAAAAAAAAAGAACAAATCCTTATGATCCTCTGAGTCTATTTCAAAAGTAAAAAAAATACATCCAAGCTGAAGATGCATTCATTTAAATGAAACATTTATATGAATTTATTAGAAACTCAGATTCTGTAGAACATTGCTGTTGCCCTGGATTTAGTTCCAGCTGTAGATATAGTAGTCAAATACAAATTAATCAAGATTGGTTGGGTTCAACTCAAGATACACACGATATACTGAGAGTTGTGTAATGTGTTTCTTAATAGGATCAGATTCTTTTTTCTGGTCAGGTTGTTATTAATAGTAGCACTATACCAACAGTGTAGGCCAGCATATATACATTTTTGAGCACCTGGTCCTAGAGCAAAAAAGTGAAAAGCCTCAAGCTAAAAAATAAAAAACCCTATTATTTTTTCCTTGGCAATCACAGCAAGTGGAATATACGATTCTTTCCACATTAAAAAAAAAAAAAAGGGTTATCCTGAAGTGAACTCAATTTAGGGCCCCAGCACAGCCCCAGCAAGTTAAAAGCCATCTTTCCACTAACTTTGGTGGGAACCAAAGATTTGTGAATAAAATGTTGGCACATCTTTAACAACACAGGAATTCTGTACTGAGTCCTTTAGGGAGTAATCCCTTCATTTAATGCAGCAGAAATATAGGATTGTATGTTAGTTATTGTCCGTGAAGAGAAGCAGGTGCTCCTAACACGACTTCCAGACGCTGAAGGAAATGGAGACCCTGCACAGCCTGTAAATTCTGCCAGCAGGCTTTGTGTGGAAAACATCCATAGCAGCATGCTTGATTCTCTGTGTGCTTTGGAAATACCCAACTGGAAGATCAGGGAGCACCGAGAGGAGCTGCCAGCCTCTCCAGGCACATTCCCTCCAGGCTGACTCCTGCTGCTCCTCCCAAAGTGCTGCTAGCTCCTCAGGCACCACTACCTCCAGACAAAAGGAGCAGGAAGGATGGGTCTCTATCTATAGATTGCAGTTTGAAAGACATGGACTGTGCTTTCATCCCCAAAGGCCTCTGTCAGGTCACTTCATTTCTACACACCTCAGCTTTGCAACCTGGAAAACAGTTCTTCCTTCTCTCCATCTCACAAGTTTTCTGGTCTCCATCTGCTGGCCCTGGAGTCACCAGGAAGGGGGACATACCAGCTCCTGCCTGGGGCCAGGTCTGTCATATGTCCCAGCTTGAATTACTCCCAGGAGGGCAGGAAGAAAAGCCAGGACTGCAGCTGGCTCAAAGGGACACACCAGCGTCCACAGAGCTGCCCCAGTGACAAAACACTCCACCATTAGCCCCACAGATGGACAATCATTGAATCAGAATGGTTTGTGATGGAACAGACATTAAAGATCATGTAGTTCCAATTCCCTGCCATGGGCAGGCTGCTCTAAGCACCACCCAACTGGCCTTGAACAGTTCCAGCAATGGGGAAGCCACAACTTCTCTAGGAAACCTGTGCCAGTGCTTCACCACTATCATAGGGAAGAATTTCTTCCTAATGTTGAACCTAAAACTCTCCTCTTTTAATTTTAAATCACTTCCTCTTGTCCTATTACTCTCTGCCTCTGTAAAATGTCACTCTCCTTCTTTTTAATGGACACCCTCTAAGTACTGTAAGGCTGCAATGAATTTCCCTAGAGCCTCCTCTTCTCCAAGCTGAACAACCCTGACTCTCTCAGCCATAGAAAGAGGAACTACTGCCACCAAAAAATCTCCTTACACTAAAAGCCCCAAACCAGAATATCCCGCTCACATCCACCATATGATTTTATTCACCATATGATTTATTATTTATTATGATCACAGTTAATGATATAGTTGTGTTTTGCTTCTGGATGAGATAAAGCACTATTTTTAACAAAGCACATGCATTCACACTCACACAGAAACGTTACAGGCATTTACACATCTAGCTGTACTGTGGGGTGGAGCATGGGGCATATCTGGCTGGGAAATGCCCATGGAAATTAGGACTAAACGTGCTGTGGCATGAGAGTGACACATTCAAGACAGAACTGGTCCTTGGTGCCTGTATGGGATACACCATTACACCATGCCAGCAAGTGTGTGCTATGCCTGCACATGGTGGACACTGCATGAACACACCCAGCATCACTAAGCCACTAATGCCCTGCAGCAAGATAAGCCAGGGCTGGGGGTCCAGGGAAACAGGAATGTGGGAGTGGGGCTGGCCTCCGTGATAATATCTGCTCAGTGGTGGTCTTATGGGGGAATTTACTTCCAGTCAATGCAAAACAAATGGGGTGGTTTTATGTGTCACGTAATGCCGGGTTACAAAAAGCAAAACAAGGGCAGGAACTTCATTATGCTGAGAAACATCCCTGTTTCATTAGAAACCAAATACACTTTGTCTTCAGTGACTATAAAGCAAATGCCTGGGAAATATCGCAAGCAATCCATTACTGCTCCTTGGCCTGCTCCAAAAGCCACACTGACGGGAATGCTCACATGGGTTGGCTTGGAGCCAATACAAAGTCTTTAGGGGCCCCTCAGAGCATTCAGCAGAAGTAAACCCCATTTAGGCTCCAGCCTCACTCAGCAGCTTCATTCTCAGGCACTTCCAATGGGCCAGAAAGGTTTTTTCTACACCCCAGCATTATTTGGGGGCATCTTTGCAGGACGTATCACCTGGAACTCATTTTTGTCTGTGAACATCCACCTAAAATATCCTATTGCTTTTAGTGAGTGGGTCAGCAGAGAAGGGACCATGTGTCCAACAAGGAAAGCCCAAGTTTTATAGAAAGCATCACAGAAGTGTCCCCATGCATGATAGGGCACAGCAGCCATTTGTTAACTCCCCAGGCTGATGCTGGCTCACAGCACATCAGGAATTGACCCTCTATGTTTTATACATCAATAGAAATATTTGAGTTTTTTTAGGAGTGCTTAGCATCTATAATTAGAAGCTGCAAGCTTTATATGCTGGGGAGATTTAGAAAACCATTGGGCTGACTGTTCTAGGCACACAGCTTCACACTTTTCTTCTCCCATGGTGATGGGTGCCAGCAGCCAAAGGTTGAGGCACCTGCATTTCCTACTGACACGCCACTCAGGAATGCAAAGGAAGTGCCTGGGAAGGGCGATGGAAGAGAACTAGATTTCTTTATAAACTATCACGCCTCAAATGAATGTTCAAAGGAAATTACTTTAATTTCTTGCATAGAAAGCTTTAGGTGAATGTGATTTGGTTGCCTATGAGAGGAAAAAACAGAAAGCAGAACAAAACTTCCTAATAATACTTTATAGTGGAGTTACACAGTGCTGGCAGTGGGAGTTGGGAGAAGGGGGATTTCTAGATTTCTAGCTACAAAGAATCAGAGGAATGGTTTGGGTGGGAAGGAACATTAATGCTTATCTTAATTCAGCACCCTGCCATCAGCAGGGACACCTTCCACTAAACCAAGTTGTTCCAAGCCCCATCCAACACTAGAACATGAAAATACACAGGGCAAATTGTTAGCTGGCACGAATCAGCAGAGATGAATACACTGGACACAACCACGCAGGCTGACACCAGCCAGGGATCCAGCCTCACCAATCAGCCGCCCATGAGGAGGATTACAGAAAAAAGGCTTCTAAAAACATGAACAATAAATTTGCCACCTGGGTATAATTTGTGGATTTTGGTATTTGTTTAGGTCATCACATATTTTCTCTCAAATGAAGCGCCCATAAAGTAGCTTAATATTCTGTCTAACATCAAACAACTCCATAAATAGAGATACATTAGCAGGAGTTCAGTTCAAACTAGAATCAGGCTTTGTGGTTTGTTTGGGTTCTGTGTCCTGCCTTCTCCTCCACTTGGGTGTGATTGATTCAGCAGCCAAAAGTCTCTTCTTGACATCCTGCCTTGAGTCAAGGCTCAGACATGATGGGGTGTTCAATTTTGTCTCTTTTTAGCTTTTTTCAGTGGTAAAATCTGATGAGCTAACAGGAACCTTACATCATTGCAGAGGAGAAAACTCTCTATGGGGCTAAAAATACCACATTTGGTTGTCCAAAAGGAAAGAAAAAGTGTGCTTTCCTCAGCATGTTGTAACTGTTGAGTTGGACACCAGCTGTAAGGTCCTCTTACTCATTAATTCCATCTTCACAGTCACAAAAATACAGACAAGACCTAAAAAGCTGCATCACTCATTCAGTGAAGAATATTTTCCTGATAGCACTGTCCAATTTTTTTTTTTGCCAAATCCAGCAAAGGGACTTCCCTTATTTCCATTGTCGAATTCCTTACAGGAGCAGAAACTCTTGGGGATTTTTTCCTGTGGTATCCTCTGTTGTCAGCTGGATTTCACCCCTGCCCGACATCATGGAGACGGTGTGTGCAGCCAGGGGGTCAGTGGGAGAGGTGGGATGGAGGCTGTGTGCTGGCTGGGGACGAGCTGCCAACAAATCATTTCCAAGTGAGTCATCAGCAGTTGATGCTTAGTGACTGCAGATGCAAAGGGACCTCTCTGCTGTTAACTCAGCTACGTGCCTGCTCCATCCCAGCTTCAGTGTACGAACCACCAAGAGGCTCAAGCTTTCTGTACCACTTCAAGAGCACTATACATCTCTCCCTCACAGAATCATGGAATGTTTTGGGTTGGAAGGCAGATTTAAAGCTCATCTAGTCCAACCCCTGCCACATGCAGGGACAACTTCTACTAGACCAGCTTACTTCAAGCCCCATCCGACCTGGCCTGGAACACTTTCAGGGATCAGGCATCCACAGACTCTTTGGGCAACCTTTGACAGGGCCTCAGCACCCTCATGGGGAAGAATTTCTGCCTAATAGCTAATCTAAACTGACCTTGTCTCGGGATGATTTGTGTGGCTGCAGAGTGGCTAGCCTGTGGCTTCCTGGGAAGCCGGGTGGGTGAGGGGCAGGAGCCATGCTGGGCTTCACTTCCTCTGCAAATTGTGCTCTGAAGAATATTCCTTCTGTCCTCAATTATTTTTTCAGTCTCCTTTAGAAGAACAATAGTACACCTATTTGAAAAATTTTACCAAAGCACAACTTGAAATAATACCTGGGGACCCATAAACTAAAAATCTTCCTAGAACACATGTTTAAACTATTCATGCTTCTCCTGAGACATTCTGAACAGGCACAACTGACTCCACATCCATGAAAACTGAAAAGTAAATGTCCACCTGTGCCAAGTATTTGTATTCTTACTCCCTAGGCAGTGACACTGATGGTTTTAAAAGTAATGCTGAAATGAAGATATTGAAGGAAGCAGTGAAAGGTTTTGGGATGAACTAAAGAAAAACAATGGATCTTGGGCCAGGCAAGGTTTTCCTGGGAACAGGCAAGCTGGGGCCATGGCACAGGGCTGCACAGCAGGGCACCCTCTGGCTAAGCTCAGCAGAACCATCCACAGATCAGCATTGGGGTTGCTGAGAATAAATAGTTTTAGAGCACTCTGGAGATTTAAAGCCAACCAAAAGAAACAACAACTAAATCTTTAAAGAGTCATGGAAGAATTAAAAAAGCAGAATGATTCACCCTTCCTGTTCATTTTATGAGCTTCAGAATTGCTAGGTTCTGTTTGATCCTGTGACACCTCACTTTGCATGCCTAAACATTTATAAACTATCTTATTCTTTGGCAATAAAGTGTTATTTTGTGTGGTATCTTTAACAGATGAAATCTCTTTGGTGGAACATCATTAGCTCTTTCTGCTAACTGGTGGTGTATCCAGATGGACCTCAGGACAATTGATGGGACAGAAGAGGACCTTCAGTCCCTTGTGGGTTTTTCAGACATATCCATCATTTGCTTAAACCACAGGAGAGTGAACTAGGAGATTGGGTACAATTTCTAGCATGACTGTTTGTCTTGGAACTGGTTATTTAACCATTTGATGCCACAGTCTCATTTATTTGTTAAACATCATTTACTCTGTGTATGAGGACAAATTTGGAGCTAATGTTTGCAGAAGGCTCTTAAGTGCCTTGGTTAGAGAAGCAGATGGGCACTATTTTCTTGATAATAAATTAAAGTACAGACATATATTCATTACCATAGTGTAATACTGTGCTTGAAGCAGACAAACAGTTCAATGTTAATAACATTTGCTTTTCATGCTCCTTGGATTTTAAGTGATTTTTATTATTTTGTCAGACATAAGGCATTTTATTCCATAGTCAGGTCATACCCTTGCCTAAGAAGAGCAGAAAAAGGCTGAAGAACATAACGGGCTGTGTGTGTTAAAAAAGAAACAGTGAGACCTGACCCTTTTTTAGGTGGAATCCCTGGTAATTCTAATGCCCCCTGGACACTTGGAATAATGGCCAAACTGCTCATTGAATCAACATTCCCACCATCATTGGTGGGATCTTTTCTATTGACATCACTGAATCTTGGATCAAAGTTTTCAATGCTGCTAGATAAGGTTTTGTGCAATATCACCAAACAGCCTTGCAGGTTCTTAAATATCATTCAGATTATTTAAGCTCCAAGGGCAAATCCTACTCCAAATCATGCGACACAGCTCTCTCAGCCTAAATGAGTTGCCCAGATGGAGCTGAAGCAGAGCTTTGGCCCGGCTGAGGCAGTTTCTGAGTAACCCATTTTGTTCCCTCCACTTCCTTGCTCTCAAGTGAATGTCAGACCTCTTTCTCTGAGTAATGACAAATCCTTCAAAATACTTTAAAGGTTTATTTCAGGCTCAGCTTTTCCACAACCCAGTAACTGGATGCTTGGAATGAGGGGTAAAAGGAAATTAAATTAGCATTTGTGTAGCATCAGTTTTTTCTAGGAATATGCTCCAGAAGATATCCTGGAGCAGTGTTCTGGAGAGAGCAGAGGAGCATCTTCAGCAGTAGCAGCCTGCAGCTGATCAGCCACAAAATTAATGTGTTAAGAATCTAATAATAGCAGAGGAAAGATGTGCTTGAACTCTGAACAGGGATGTTGATGCATGTTGTCCTCTGACTGCAGCCACCACACTCTCAGTCTCAGCCAGGACTGTGTCCATTTAACCACAGTTTCAGTGCCCAGGATGAATGCCCTGAGACAAAACCTGCCAAATGTAATCTCACTTGACTGAAACCTATTCATGCAACCGGCCCAGCAGGTACAGGAGAGGAGCTGAGGAACCAGAGAGTCCCTTCATTGCTCAAACAGCTCCAGCTGCAAAGGATGAGCATCTACACCCTGAAACAACAAACATGGGGGAAATCCAGACAGCTCAGACCTGGGGAAACAGGTAGGGAGCTGTGGGCGGGTGTCTGGAGGGCCTGACAGATGAAAGGAGCAGTGATGGATGGTGTTGTAGCAACAGTCACTGCAAAGGCAGAAAAGGAAACAAAAGAAACAGGATATGGCTGTTTAAGGAGGCTGATATGTTACATTCCTGCAAGCATTTATGAATTCCTACTTATGTGCTAGAACATAAATATGGCAATTGCTTTGATGATTTTTTTTTTTTTTTTTTTTTTTTTTCTTTTCA
>VYZR01015240.1:10444-40813 GCA_013400675.1 Oxylabes madagascariensis
TTTTTTTGCCTATTCAATAAAGTTGCTGGTTCCGTTCAGGGTTTGGAATTTTTGCTGTTATATTTGTGAAATCTGGGTGCACAAGTGCAAACTTTGGGAATATTAAGAGAGAATTAAGACAAGACATAGTAATTCAGAAGACTAATCTTGAATTTTTATAGCAATCTTTAAAATTCTATTGGCATGTTATTTGTCTGCTTTTGGTCTCAATTGGTGCCCAGGAGATTCTCTCCCAGAAATGGCAGGATTTGGACACTAAAGCAACTTAATTCTGGCCTGCAAGGCTTAGTAGTGAGAGGAAGGCTTAGTCTATTTGTTTCTTTACAGTAACCAAAAAAATAAGGAGTAAGCTAAAGCCTATGACATCCGGAGGGAGTTTCTTCATTTTGTATTATTGAGTTTCTTCATTTTTCACTTGTGGATAATGAATGCTTGATCTCTGTCCAGTGTGAACATCTCATAACATTTCACCTCAAAGTTCAAGCACAATATTTTTCAAAAGATTCTTGGAAATCCTCCTCTGATGAACCGATGAATTCAGGAAATTGGGAGAGTTCAAACAGTTAAACATGCCTCTCTCCTCTGGGATAAACACTCCCAATTATGCACTGCATTTTCCATGTCCTTCTAGGGGAGGTTCCCTTCAGTCCCTAAGATGTGACATAAATGTGCATTAGTGAGTAGAACCTGTGGTGTGAGGAGATGCCTTGGGCCTCTATAGATGCTTCTGCAAAGTCCTGGAAGTGATGAAGAACAGCCTGAGTGGAGGGAGAAAGCATCTGCTCCAGGAGCTGAGCTGAGCTGTGTGCCTCATGTCCTGTTCTCACACCCTGGGCTATTCTACCAGCATTGCTTTGCCCTTACCATGCAGGTGGCACTTTGCAGAGCACAGCCTCTTACACTAGATGAGGAGTAATCCCTCTGGATTCTCCCCAGGTAGCATTTGGAACACCCTCAGCACAGCAGGAATGCTTTCCATGGGGTGAGACAGCAGCTGATGGATTGGGCTAAATGAATTCCAGCAAAACATACTGGGATAAGATATCACAAAACTTATCCCTCCTTCTTAGCGTACTGTTTGTCTCTCTGTCCCTATCAGTTTAAGGCTGAAATGAATGGAAAACTTCTATGAAATCCATCTACAGGAACCTTTGTGATCACTGAATCTTTATGCTGGCATCAGTGGAACTCAGCCTTTCAAAAAGAGTTAGTTTGCTCTACTTATCTCTGAATGATAAAAGGCAAACTTTCCTTGACCTGCATAAATTGGGAACATTCAGCTTAATTCTCTCCAGTTGTCTGCATTCTGGAGCCGTACAACACCCAAAAAAGGATGCATCACTGTAAACAGAGTAAAGAGCAAGGGTGATAAATGCTGAAATTCTCAGGCTGGGGAGCTCTTCTGATGGGTAGGTACAATTGCTTGGATTCTACTGTGTGAAAGAAAAATGTGCCAAATTTGTTTGCAGAATATAGCAACAGCTGACATCTGTCATGATTTCACAAGAGAAAAACCAACAAAATCTCAGTGTTTAGCTGCTCAGTGAAGTGACTCACATTAGACCAGAGGTTTTGACTTTGTTCTTCCAGGCACCGTTTCTGATGGGAAATCCATCAGTTTAATCCCATAATGGGAACAATTAGCCTTGCAGAAAAACCAGATCTCTTGTAATCTCATCTTCTGCTTGCAGTATTATGTCAATATTTCTTTTGATTTTCTCAACTGCCGCTCATTGGTCACAGTGGCATGGCTGTGAAAAGGTTACAGCTCGTACAGGGTGAGAGCCGGGGTTAATCCTGCCCTTATTGTCAGCAGCAGCTGAACCCACTGTCAGGCCCTTCCAAGCAAACAGAGCAGCTTCTTCCATTTGGTCCATATATTGCGGGCTTGCAGCTACACAGGTGAGGTGAAGAAGACCCAAGGATCTGCTTTGGTGCAGCAGCAGAGAGCGTGGCAGGGCAGCAGGACAGTCCCCACCCGCCTGCTCTGTGCTGCCCGGCTCGTCACAGCATTAGTCTCAGTCTGGGGATTAAGGTGAGAAAGGGCAGACATGACCCAACAGGCACTTGCTCATCTGTTTGCACAGACTTCTGAGATAGACAGTGAGACTGAAAATAGGATGAACATGAATCCAATTTGTTTTCCAGCAAAACTGGTAAGAAGGGAATATATATATTTAAAAGAAAAGTGTGTTTGTAACTTTTTGAACGTGTCGTGACCTTTCTGTGAGCCCTGATGTCAGCCTTTCCTTGTCCACAGCCTTCTGTGGAGCTGCTGTTATCAAGGACAGGCTGCTGTTGAGCTCTGATGTGAGCTGGCCACGCTATGTCATTGCTTCCTGGTGCTCCCCTGGGGAAATCCATCCATAGGCTCTTATCTTGTGTTTAGTCTGCAGTGTTTGGGAGGTAGGGACTTATCCTTGCTGCTGAGCAGGTTGTAAAACCCCAGCGTATGAAGTTCTGGTAGATGACTCGTAGCCTGATGAGTAAGACTTAGAATAACTTAGAATATTGTCTCATGAATATTTGCCAGAATAGAATAAACTGCATTTTGTGTCAGGCCCTGCTACATTTTACCCTCTGAACACATCTTACAAAGGCAAAGGATTTGCCTTTGTCCCTTTTGTGACTCTGGTCCTGCTGCACAATGCTGCAAATCAAAGATTAATCTGACCACGCACAGTGAAGCTTCTTAGTTTTTATAGATTCATAGAATGTTCTGGGTTGGAAGAGACCTTGAAGATGATCTTGATCCAACACCCTGCCATTGGCCAGGGACATCTTCCATGAGACCAGATTTTTTCAAACTGCATCCAGCCTGGTCTTGAACACTTCCAGAGATGGGGCAGCCACAGCTTCTCTGGGCAGCCTGTGCCAGGGCCTCACCACCCTCACAGAGAAGAATTTCTTCCTAACATCTAATCTAAACCTATTCTCTCTCAGTTTTTTCTCCATAGCAATCCCTTAAATCTCCAAAGCCTTGGGAGGCAGCTGGCGTCTTCACCTGAACGTGATTACAGAGAATAACTTTGACTGGAGGAATGAGATTCCTTTCATTATCCTAATGGTTTCTATCACAGCTGGATTTTTCTCTGTGGGATGCTTAGATCTATGAGACAAACTTCTTAGAAATGATTTAGACAAACAAATGAATTAAACAGAATTCAGAGTGACAGTTCCCAACACTTGGGCGTCTGCCAAAGAACTTTCAAAAGCCAAAATAATAACTCAGATCTGAGAGATCCTGCAAAGCCTATAAATTAAGTAATCCTTTGGAAACCTGCAGCTAAAGCTGCCATAGGGTTGAGATTTGCCTATACTTAATCCAAGTAAGGAGTTTCAAATTTAACTGTTCACAGGATGTTGAGGTCTTGGCTATTTTGTTTTTTTTTTAATTATTAAGTAAAGGAATAAACTGGAACCCTTGAGAATCTGTTGTATATGAATCCTCTTGAGATAGGACGGCACCAGAAAGGACTTAAACAGGCAATGGAAATGGAAATTAGGACGAAATTGGTCAAGGATTACTGATTAATGTATGAAAGGAAAAGAGATTGTTCTCTGAGAAACACTGACCACTGGGAGGGCAAATTGCACAAATGCCATGAAACATTGCTTGGAGTTTTTTACTCCCACCAGGATTTTGAATTCATATGACCAGCAATCAATTTGAGGGACCTTTTCCTATCAAAAATATGAAGAGGAGTAACCAGCATTAAAAAATACAAATGACCATTCACAACAAATGATTTTCAGACACAAACCATGAGCCTCTGACACACAATTTTAACAGGAGTGTGGCTGTTGGCAAGGCCAACCCACAGGCTAATGGCTAGTTTGGTGCTTAAAGCTACTTTTAAATCATAGAACCACAGAATGGTTTGGGTTGGAAGAGATCTTAAAACTCATTCCAATCCCCTGCCATGGGCAGGGACACCTTCCATCAGACCAGGTTACCTTTCCCACCTGGCCTTGAATACTTCCAGGGATGGATAACTCAGGACTAACTTCAGCCACTGAAATGGCTCTAACAAGAAACAGCCAGAGCCCTCATGACAATTTGTACAAGCAAGAAAATCCCCTGACCTGGAGAAGAACTATCAAGCCATAATGATGCTTTAAATCACTCTTATATGGACAGATGTTCCAAAAGAAGCATTGAAGGGTCATTATCAGGACTCTCAGACAAACACAGACCTCTGCTAAATATTGGGAGGGTGGCAGATGGAAAACGTGAATGTTCATTGAAAATGGGACACAAAGATCCGTAGTTTACACAGTCAGTCTGTGATAACAAAGGAAGGAAACCGAGAGTGTCACCGGTGGCAAAGTAGAGCCTGAATGGAATAGTCAAAAAAAGAAACAAAGAGGTGATAAGGCTTTGGGGTGGAAAAATACTGGAAACAAATATCAAGGAAAATATCGGGTAGGGGAAAGATAAAGTGAACGGAGTGATGAGATTGAATTCATGAACATGTTTGACCTCCCTTTGAATAATGTGTGGTCTTTGTTAGAGCTCGCTGTAGGGTTTCAGTGCTCAGCTGAAGAGTAGCACAGTGGCAATACTGTATTTCAGCTGGATGCCTAGGCTTGTTCCCACAGCAAAGTTCAGCTGCTGTTGGTCCTGCTAATTTCTCAGCCAGAAGTAGAATTTAGTTTTTGGAAATGACCTAAAATAGAATTTAAAAATTCTTGCTGAGCAACCTGTTCTAGAGGAATGTGTCCCTGTCAGTGGGAGTTGGAATAAGTTGATCTTTAAGGTCCCACCCAACCTAAGCCATTCTATGATCCTATCAGACAAAACCAGAAATTTATGAGCCCACTTTAGGTGGTTGAAGTGAGAGCTGACTGGGTCCTTTGTAGACTGCAGAGTCATATTTGCTTTCCTCAAAGAAAGCATATGTGAAAAGGTGTGTGAGCAGCTGAGAGAACATGGGGCACAACCATGGACCTCTTTAGCTAATGTTCTCATTCCCTGCATCACAGGGAAAAACATCTATGACAGAGAAGTGCAACATTAGTTCCTGATACAGTTCTGAATCCTGAGAGCTGCTCTGCATGTCAACACTTTCCATCAGGAAAAATTCAAATGCATATAGTTTTATTCATAGTAAAACTACCTCTACTTCACACAGTGTAGTGTTTTCTGGAATATAGTCTCATTTGGAATAAACACACCCACAAATTTATACCAATTTGGCTAATTTTGTTTTACTTGAGTTAAGTTTTAGATGAGCCATCAGTTCCATGAGGAGTGATCTGGGCTGAGCATTCAAAAAGCCTTGAAGAGAAAGTGCTTGGAGCCAGCAGTTTCCTGTCTGCTTTTGAAATGAATACTCTAATAGAGGGGATTTCTGTGTTTTGATCATCTCTTGCCTCTGCCAGCGAATTACTGCGAACCCCTGAGGCTTTGCAGCACAGCAGAGCTGCCCTTCACAGCAGGGCGCAGTTCAGAACCCACCCCGGGAATGGAGCTCCAGTGAATGGCAGTGGGAAATGTTTGACTCTACAGAACTGCGGGTTTAGGTTTTTTTCTCTTCTTTTTTTCCATATCTCTGGTTTATTGTTGCTATTTTCCAGTAAACTTAGTGCCTTTCACAGAAAGAATTTTTTCTTTTCCCTCCTAAGAGGAAGGAGATGCCGATGCTGACGCACTGCATTTGCGCACATTTTTAACTCTGTCCTTCAGAGAATCCTCTTCATCACTGAACAGCAGGAGAATTGGGACATCAACCAGTCCTCCAGCTCTCTGCAAGAGGAATTTTGCTGTTTGTCTGGGTGGATTTTCTAACACAAGCAAGGGAACCTCAGACCAGCCTACTCCCAGGCTTCTGCAAGCTGGGTGATATCATGCAGGAATAAGGAGGTATGATTCATCACCCAGACAAAAGTCAGCCTGTGCAGCCTCTGTTGGTGAAGGCAGGCGCTTGTGAGGAACAAAGAGTAAGGGAAAGCTCTGCTGGTATTGGCTGCAGCTGGACCTCTCCTCTGCAGGCACCTTTCTAGCAAAGCAAACCGAGTGTATTGTGTTTCAGGTTTGTGACACAGCATGTAGACTGTACTCGTGCTGCTATATCCCAAAGCTGCAGGACAGCTCAGGAGCCTACTTAAAAGTCACAGCTCTGACCCCTGTCCCAGACCAAAGCCCAGTAAATGGGCACAGCAATGAGCCAGTCACACAAACCTTCCCATGTCATGAGCAAAGAGCCTTCACAGAAAATGGCACATAAATCAAACTTGCAGAAACCAGGAAGAGAGAAGGTACTCAATGAAACTGGGCTTTTTAAACAATGAATCCTTTGCTAGGTCGTTTTTTTTCAAGTGGGATATTCCAACCCAGCCCTTTCCAGGAAGAAAAGGAAATTTTACAGACATTTTGAGATTTTTTTCTCAGCTTCTGGGGGACATGCTGAGCAGCTCCGCTGACCACCCACCCCACCTCCAATACAACACTGTGCCTGCAAACCATTCCACTGAACACTCCCTGGCAGCATAGACATCTCCATGGTGCTCCAACAGTCACTGATCCAGCTGTACCACTAGAAAACTGAGACCCTCTGCAGTGCCAGGTGCTGCTCCAGAGACCCCTGCAAGGACACAGTAATGTTGGGGTACAATGGACACGAAGGTGCTCTGAGGGCTGGAGCACCTCTGCTGTGGAGACAGTGAGACACCAGGGAGTGTTCAGCCTGGAGAAGAGAAGGCTCAGGGGATACCTAAGAGCCTCTCCCAGCGCTAAGGGAGCTCCAAGAGAGCTGGAGAGGGACTTGGAGCATGGGCCTGGAGAGGCAGAACAAAGGGGAATGGCTTCAAACTGACAGAGGGCAGAGGTAGATTGGATATTAGGAAGAAATTCCTCCCTGTGAGGGTGGTGAGGCCCTGGCACAGGTTGCCCAGAGAAGCCGTGGCTGGCCCATCCCTGGAAGTGTTCAAGGCCAGGTTGGACAGGGCTTGGAGCAACCTGGGATAGTGGAAGGTTTCCCTGCCCACAGCACGGGGTTGGATTGAGATGATATATCAGGTCCATTCCAAACAAAACCATCCTGTGATTCTGTGATTATTTTCTTGGAAGTTTATCTTTTGCCCAAGCGCTGACCATGAAAGATTCACAAACTGCTTTAAAACAATTTTGATTATTTTCTTGAACTTTTTTCTCATTCAGGAGACTTATTGTAATGAATAAAACACTCACAACCAAACCTTTACTGACCTATTGCATCATTTTCCTTCCACTGCAGAGGATGAAACTGAGAGGGGTGCTTCGAGCACACCAAACGTATGTTTCACTACTAGTAAAGTACTATGACTTCACCACTGCGAGCAGTCGCTCCGCACCCCACTTATAAAAGGATTCAGGGGGAAATCAGTGCTAAAGCTCCCCCAGCCACAGCCGGACGGGTCTATCCCTCCTCCCGGCCCGCCCCGCGGGCGGGGCTGTGCCGGGGCGGGCTCGGTCCGTGCCGGCGCTCGGAGCCGCGGGCGGGAGCGGAGCGGAGCCGGAGCCGTGCCGGGCAGGGAGCGCCCCGCCGCCGCTATGTCCCACTCGGTGGTCCTGCGCGGCCCTTCGCCCTGGGGCTTTCGGCTGGTGGGCGGCAAAGATTTCAGCGCCCCGCTGACCATCTCCAGGGTGAGCTCGGAGGGGGAGCGGAGCGGAGCGGCCGCAGGTGATGGGCGGGCGGTACCCGGAGCCGGGCGGGCGGCACCGGGCCCCGGGGTAGCGCTGCTTGGGCTCCTTGGAACTCCAAATTATTCTGTGTACACTCAAATAAGTGCTCCCCTCTGAGCTTTGCACAGTTTCAGCTGCTTTTCCCAGTGTTAAGCTGCGTTCTCCATGCTTTATTTTTTTGGATGTTAATTCATAAGGATCTGCTTTCAAAGTTTTTAGTGTTCTCAGGGTTTGGATTCGTGCCCTGGACTGAGTTCACAGGCAGTTGGGGTTTTTAAAGAAGGCATGAGTTAAGTCAGCAAGAAGTTTGTCCATGCAGGCTGCAGTGTTCTGGGGTCTCTGTGGGCTGGTAATAATTACTGTGTAAGTGCACTCACACTTGTGTTTGACCTCACAAATATGTGTTCTGGAAAATTCTTTGCTAAGACGCCGCAGATAGCTTGAAATAGGCTTTGTGTGTAGATATATGTGAAAACAAACCATCCCCCGTGCAGGAAGGATTGCGGCGAGGTGGCGTGATGGGCTGTGTGATGGATGAGGTGCTGTGTGTGAGCTGGGCACACTCCCGTGGGCAATAATGCTGCTTCCATCGCCGTTCGGCTGCCCCGGGAGAGGGCTGGGTGCCCTAAGCTGCTTTGCCTTCCCGGCATGTTGGGTTTTGTAGGATTGTGGAGCTCCCCTGGGCAGCTGCTGCTGAATTTCTGGAGCAAACACTGTGTGCATTTGAAAGGAGCTGTAACTTAAAAATACTGTTGTAATGCACACAAGCTGTTTGCCGTTTTTTTCATTCATCTGCCAAAGCTGTGACAGAAAAGAGAAAACACGTATCTTGAGTGTCAAAGAAATAATTATGAAAGAGAGCATGTTTTAAAGAGATTTAGTTTGTCTTAGAGTTCAAACATGTCTGTTGCATGGCTTTGTTTCTGTTTTTACTTTGGATTGTCCCTTTCCAAGTGCTCCAGTGAGGGCTGTTTTGGAGGAATAACAGGAGGAGAGGGAAGGCCGGGGTGGTGCAGGTGGGGCTGGCTGTGCTCTGACAGGGGCACTCAGCTTTTGGGATTCAGCCTCAACCTCCAAGACATGGAGAGTTCTAGCTCTCCCTTGGTAACATGGCTTGTATCAAAACTCACTTCCCAGTAATTGTAGAAATGTTCTTGTTGTGGAAGTGAACATCTGACCTTAGCGGAGTGAGCCAGTTTTCCTGTTACTTTGAAAAAAAAAAACCTGGTTTAATATTAAACAAGAAAAACCTAAGTCTGCTCTTGCCTAGATAGGTGGCCTGCCAAATTTCTTGTTTGATTCAGCAAACAAGAGGTGTGAGGAGGATGATTCTCCTCAGGCCAGTCTTGCTGTGGATCACTAGGAGTTGTAACACAAGAAGCAGATGTAGGGTGTTATTCCATTTGGCAGCCTTTTAAATTGGATCCTTTTTAAATTCTGCTGCCACTGAAGAATGGGCTGATGCTCTGATGTGCCATACTCTTACTGGCTGCTCCCGGAGGGTGGTAAACAAATCACTAGGATGTAAATCTAGATGTAGGGTGCTCTGCTTGGGCTCTAGTCTCTAAACACAAGAAAAGACCTCGCTTGCTTTGCGAAGAGTACCTGAAAATGTTAAAGCTGGGGAAGAATTATCTTCTGCAACAGCTCCTGGCCATGGGGATGCAGGAAGAGGCTGCTGGAGGGCTCCCTGGGGAGCTCCCTTTGCTTGGTGGTGGGTCTGTGCAGCCCTGCTACTGTGCAAAGGACTGATCATGGCTGTTGTGGTGCCATATTCCCTTTTATTCTGTAATTGTCCAGGAAATCTTTTCTTTCTGACTTGAAATGTGGCAAGGGGGCTGGGGGCTTTCTGTCTCCAGGAATGAGAAGCCTCCATCCCTTTTGCCCAGCCTGGCTCATGGCAGGAGGGAGACTCTTGCTAATTGTGGAGGCTTTTGGCTGACTTCCCCTTCCTTCAAAGCTTCTGACTTCTCCTTTCTTCTTTAGTTTCAATTTTATTTGTTTTATACTAAAATGCCATTAAATTACAAACAGCTTTGGAAAAGCAGAAGCTCTGCCGGGAGGCAGGACCACACTCTCAGAATCCCACATCCAGCTGTGGGCCCGAGATGCCAACATGCTCCAAGTGTGCTAGGTTGCCTGAGGGATGGGGGATTGCTGCATCCCACTGCTTGGCCCAAAGGGGGCTGAGGATCAACGTGTCGCAAGGTGTTTGGGCTGTGCAGCTCTGCAGGCATCCTACCTGGACCGGTTATGTTGGGAAATCAGGTTGCAGTTTGGGATTTGAGGCATCCAAGGCCACCCACATTCAGCTCTGGGTGCTGGAGGCTGGAAATAATGAAAGGAGCTGCCAGGGTGAGCTGAGGAAGAGGCACAGTGGTGCACGGCAGGGGGCAAAGCTGAAGGTGGTCTACAAAAGTGTCTTGTTATAATATTATCAAGAGATAAATGACAATATATGGATGTGGTATCATGACAATGACCCTCTCCTGCTATGGGATGGAACTTGCCTCACTCACAAGGGCTTACTTTGGCCTTTAGCCCCTGTGAGGTGCCTGTGTCTGTGCAGGTGCTGGTGGTATTCAGTCTATCCCTTGCAGCTGTCCCAAATAGGCTCATGACACTAAGCAATGGTCTTTTTTCTTGAAAACAGGTCACTTCCCTCTGTGATTTGATCAGTCTTAAGTGACAAGGGGTAAAGATCTGATTGCTCTGCCGAGCAGCTGATGCTGAGCTCTGCCCTGCAGAGGCCAGGGCTCCAGGTGGGGTGCTGAGTTCCTCAGTATTAAAGATAAATGCAAATCCAGAAGGGTGTGCTTAGGGCATCTCTCTCATGCAGTCACATGAAAAGTTAGGTGTGCTACAGCTACCCTTTTATTCAGCTCTCCTGTTTCCTGGTTTTATATTCAGGAGGACCCATATTAGCAGGGCTGGAGTTTGCTGGGCTGGTTTGGGGGCACGCAGCCCTGGAGGGTGATGCTGGTGTGTTGTTAGCACAGTGCTGGGGAGGGATTTGTAACCCCAGGCTTTGCTCTTGGGGTGAGACACAGTTTGTTTTATACCCACTGTTACAGTGAGCTAACACTAGGTGTAGGACATCACATCATTAATGGTTACTTCTCCTAAGGATATTTGTAGGGTTAGGAAATTATCCAAAAGATCTGCTTGGAGCTCGCCTTAATGACTAGATGGAAAGAGGTTTTAAGACTTAATTAAATTTCTGGTAGCTGACAGCTGCTTTTCCTTGGTTGAGCAGGCTAATACTGGGTGCTGTGTTTGCCCTCTGTGGGAAAGGGGATTCCCTGTGGCTCTTATTCCAGTGACAGCATTCCTTTTGACCAGCAGCCATGGCTCAGGAGCAGGAATGGAATAACTCACTTGGCTGTTCTCAGTGTTGTGCTTGTAACCACATCAGTGAGTGCTGTGGTTCTGTGTGGGATCAGAGTTGATCTACCCCTTGCCCGGGATTAAAAGATAATCGGTCATTAGCGTAACTAGAGGAGTTGAATGCATTTAATCATTTGAACTTGCTTGTCCTGCTCCTGGAGCAGCTGATGTCGTCATCTGCCCAGTTCTGCCAGTGTTAATCCATGCACTTGCTGTTTTTGAAATCATAGATAAATTGCTTAGCTAAACAGATAATTGACAAATGGACCAATTCCAGTATTTTTTGAATGAGATTTTAATACAATTTTTCCTTTATCTGCTGGCTTCAACATTAGTTTACCCGCTGGTCTCTAGTGGAGCAGCAAAAATGCGATTTTCAGCATTGGCTGGGAACTGTAACTCAAGAAGGATGAGAAATAATTGGTCTGCAATCCATTATCCAGGTATTGTTTGAGTTAAGGTTGACTTTTAAACTTAAGCAGCTTTTGCATTTGAGCAGAGACGTGTCCTGTTAAAGGTTAGGATACTCGAGAAAGAATTCTGCTGAGGAAGGAATTTCAGTAAAAGTGATTTTGTTGACTCTGTCAGGGCAGCCAGCAAATGCCCAAGTCTATGCTGTGATCCTGTGTGAATGCAGAGAGAATCCACTCAGTGGTATAATATCTGGGGAGGCCTGTGAGGTTTGTTCTTGTGGGGGTGGGGATGGCTGAGCAGAAGGGGCTCCCCAGAGCTGGGGCTGGGAGCAACAGGTTTGGTTACCCCAGGAAGTCCACATTTGTTGGTGTAGAAGGATCAGAGACAGCAGCAAAAGGAACAGGAATTTTGTCTCCATTTGAGACAAGTTAGGAGGACTTTGATTTCCATAAGGTGTTTTTTTGTTTCACATAATTCTTATGTATTTGATAGTTTATTAGATGGAAATTATGCACTCTCTGTTCAGAGCTCACATCCCAAAACTGCGACCCCGCCTGATTTCTGCTGACTTCTGGTGGGTTTGCTGCCTATGTAAGCTGTGTGATGAAAGCTGTCCCTCGGTTGCACAGTAATGTTGTTACAGTATTTCAAGTGGGATGATTTTTTCAAGTGGAAGGAAATACTTTTGCTACTCAGTTTTTGTTGTTCTCATCATTCCTATAAACTCAGGGGCGAGAGGTCTGGGTGGTAAAGTGTGAAGCTGTGCTGGTATGGAACAGCTAATCTGAGCTACAGATAAGAACCAACAGAAATATGTCACAGATATATTTGCTGCTAAAGTGTTTCTGTCCCTGAGGCTTTGTTTAATGACTGAAAGAGAAGGATGAATGCTTGTGCTGGTTCAGGAGACAGTAATGGTGGAACATACTGGAATGAAAACCTAACACTAATTACCGTAATTAAGCACACTGATAATGCTGAGTGGGAAAGCAGGTGGAAAGAATGATTCATGTAGATCCATTTAGGCAAAGTCTGACCTTGGGGCGAGTTAACAAAATAAACCCAGCACACCCGTGAAAACACACCCGGCCTCTGCCAAGCTGGACAAAGCAGAATAGGTTCAGTGTCCCTGGGTATTTGGGATTAGGGATTTGTAGTTTGGGATTTTTCTTCCTTCCCCCTTCTTTTTGTTTTAAATGGTGGTGATGTCAGTTTTCCTTGAAGATTGAAAGATTGCCTGTTGGGACAGGTTATTCAAAATTATTTTGTAGAAGTGTGCCCTTAAATCCCACTTGATAAAGTGGGTTAAAGAGAATAGTTAGGTAACAGGCTTACTAGAACAGCCCTGTTGGTGTAAGAAGCATACAGGGGAAATATGTGCAATTATTCTTTTTTTCCTAAACTTTTTTTGCTATGTAACACAAGAGATGGTTATAATCCCGGTCCTCCTGAAATGGGATAAGTCCTTTAATTATAATACAAATATGCCATTATGAATTGTGTATGAATTAATGCAGACCAATGCAATTTAATTTTATTTTTGGTAGCTTGGGGATGAAATACATGCCACAGGAAATCCTAGAAGGAACAGTATAGTATTTCTAACTGAATTTGTTGTCTGATTTCTGAGCTCTCAAAATGTCTTGACTTGTGGTTCTCAGATACCCAAACACTTAGTAAAAACATTTTTATTTTTTAAGTCATCTGTAACCACAGGTGCTAAAGTGTGAAAGAAAACAGTAGCTCTCTCAAGATCTAGCAGTGTTGATAGAAAAGGTTAAAACAAACAAGTTCGCAGAGAAATACTCTGCTTGATTTGTTATCAGTGCCAGATGTGTGCCAGAGCAAACCCCGTATCTCACCGAGCTTGTTCGTGTAGTGGGTTTGTACACAGCCCCTAACACTCCATTTGCCCCAGGCCCTGGTAGATAAGGTTGTGTTTGGTTTCTACTTCAGCATTTACACAAAAACTTCAGCAAACATGGGTTCCACTATGCTACTTGAGCAACAGCAAGGATGTCAAGCCACAGTATGGCTTTTGAGGAACTTTTACAGCCAGGACAAGCCCCAAACAAGCCCTACTTTCTCCCCAGAGAACACAGCTCTATTTTCAAAAATAAAAAAGTGCTGTTCAAGAGGATTTCAGCCAATGAGTTTTCCAAACACCATAAAGATGCCTCTCAGTCACACTCAATCCTTCTTGACAACCAGAGCAACTTGCATTCACACCCATTAGACCTTAAGTAGTTTTACATGTTGTGTGGATTGATAGCAGATTATGTGGCAATGACATTTTACAGCCCAAGCTTCAGAAAACAAAATATACCAGAATAAAGAAGATTATTTAAAGTCGTTATTCTTAATTATGAGATATGGGCAGTGCACAGCTAAAAGAGAAGCTGTCTTGAACAGTTGACTCCAGGACTGGTTGATAACAGAGATCATCAGCTGGGAGGTTTGCAGGATGCTGACACTGCTCTGAATGCTGTTGTTTACCATAAGCAACAAAACACTTCAGGAACTTTTAGCATGAGTAAAGGTTCTGGTCCAAAAGACCAAACCCTGCAAAATACTTGACATTCACCATTAAACAGGGGAGAAAGCAGCTGTGTAGCAAAGACACAAATCCCTGCACTCTGTGATTGACACCTGAGTGTGCTGCAAGAATGAAACTTCATGTATGCTCACCAACTGGATTAAACTTTTTATGTTAAAGAATTTTTTTCTCTTTGGAGATCACTGTGTGTACACTTTCTTTTTGATTGGAAGGAAAGTGTCAGCCTGCCTTCCTGGCCAAGAGGCAGGACGGTTTGGAAGGCAAACTCTAAGCAGTTCCTCCCTATTTTCTGCACAGCTCTCGCTGTCCAGCCTAAGCACTGACTTAAGGCTTGCTCCTGAGAAGGGCTCAAGAAGCCCTGCTGCTTGTTGAGGAGTGTCAGAGGGGGAAGACTTCACTGGAGAGCTGGGTCTTAAATCTCTGAAGGAGATGAAGCAATTCTGGCCATAAACACTTTCTGTGATGCTGCCCAGTCTGGTTTGTGCAGTGGTGCTCCAAGCACACCCACATCAAGGGCTCACTGCTGTCCTCAGGGCAGCTGTCCCTCCCTGGCCTTGCTCCCTAACAAGGCAAGGTAAATATAAAACAGATGTAAGTGTAATAGCAGCTGTATTGCTGAATTGAGCTGTTCTGTGCAGTAAAGCAGCACAGAATCTTTAACTTGTCTTTGGAGGAAGAGTGGCTATGACCATGGGCAGCGTGGGGAGTGCTGCTGGAATTGTGTGCCCTTGGGCCGAGCAGGAGGGTTGTTGACAAAATACAGCAGATGATCCTTGTGGATCCCTTCTTTGTTTTTCTCAATCCACATTTTGAGGTCTGCACAGGGGTTAGTGGCTGGTTGCTCTAAAACATATGTCCAATTTCATTGATTCTCAGCCTCTTCTTTGTACAGAGACCTCATACTTTGAGCTGGGTCAGGATCTACACTATGGATCTGTTTCTAAATTTGCATTTGGAGCCATTAGTACTTGGATTCAAAAGGATTTTTGAGTGTCTTGTCTTTTATAATACTTGTACTCTGGTTCTTTCCCTTTTATTCTTTTAAGCTTGTTTTCTTCAGTACTTAAATTAATTCAGATTGCATAAACAGTGTTCTTCATTTACTGGGCTGTGAGCTTATCTAAATAATGTATCGATACATCAGACTTTATATAAGCAACTAGAAAAATGCAAATTAATTGGCAAGGAATTCAAGGCAGGATGCTTTGAAAAGCTAAAGAGAATCCCTGGAAAGAATGTTTAAAGGATTTACGGAATTCATTTTCATTAGTTAATTATTTGACTCTTGGTTCTTCCTGTTTTAAAAGATGTGGCTATGTAAGATCATTCCCTACCCCACAGTGTGGAACAGACAGGCTTTGTTTAAAAGCTGAGAATTTTGTCACACTATCTTGAAAGCGTCTCAAAGACTTTAATCAGGCCCTTTTGATCATAGTCGCAGAACAGAAAATTTCCCCCAGCTTGGCCTACAACAAACTATCACTGATTTAAGAGAAGATGGTGTGGTCTGTGTAGGTTTGTTTGGCTTTGCACCTTTTAACCTGTTAAATCATGGCTTTGTTCACTGATGGGATGCATCAGAGTAGCACTTGAATAAAAAGTGAAGATGTGGCAGAGATAAAGCTGCCTTCATTATGTAGATGGGAATGGCCAGAATAGGCACCTTTTGTTGATTTGGATAAAAATTTCTGTGAAAATAAAGGCTAACCTAATCTTTCCCATGGCTGTGCTGAGGCCTGTGCAGGCAGTGAGGAGCTGCGTCCCTCATCCTTCAGTCCTGACACAGGTGACCTTAGAGGCAGGTTTCTGGGAAAAAGATCAGAAATAAAAAGGGATTAAGTTAATATTACAAATTAACCTTCTACTAAAGTATTGATTGTTTCAGCTTGTGATGTTTGCCCAATTCTAAAGTTGGCTTGAGCAAAGCTGTTTCCGGGTAGAGCCGTCCCTGCAGTGGGCAGGGGATGCAGGCAGTGGGCATGGGGACTTGGCCCTGTTTTGAATGCTCTCCCACCCTGACACCCTTCTGTGGCCAACTCCAGGGCAGCAGGTAGGGCACTGTGTTTCAAGAGCAAACTTTCCTTGGTGCGAATAATCTTGTTTACTAAGTTGGACTGCACAGCTCCTACACCAACCAGCTTAGGTTAAGCACAAGGCAGTTGCCCCAATGTACTCTATTTTAATGGCCTGCCATTGTCAGGTGCCAGCACTCAGTAAATCCTAGCGATGCTCCAGTGGCCAGACAAGAGAGCTGCTGCTGGCTTTGGGATCATCCCAGTCTGTTTCATAGCATCAGAGTATCCACTTGGCTGGGGAGGGGGGTTGCTGGAGGGTAATTGCCTTAGAGCACAGTGGAGAGGTGGATGGTAATCCTGGAAAAAGCAGTGGGGAATATGATTGGAAAAACTTATTTTTAAAAATTGGTTGTATTTATTGAGATAGAGTTCCCTGGTGGATGATTTGGCAAAAGGTGTAGTGTGGAGGTGAGGCTTGCAGTGCTGTCACTGAACCTTTTGCGGTGACTGAAGGGGCAGAGGACAGTGAAAGAAGGGCTATTCATGGAGAGCTGTTTCTTTAAATTTGTCTTTTTCTTACTGGAACAATAGAGGGGGTTGAGACAGGCACCAATATTGGTCCTCTGGTATTTTCCGAAGCACAGTCCTATGTGGAGGACATAGATGTCACAAATGAGACATATCCTATATCCTGACGGTATTAGGGAGAGTAATATTCTTATTAGAAAACGGGAAAAAAAAGTACATTCTGGCTTCCTAGGGGAACAAATCCATGCAGGACACACCCTCCACAGGCATGCTGTGTGGGGAGGGACTGCTCTGCTCACCTGGGGCGCGTGCTCTGCAAACACCCCCTTGTGCTCTGCTCTACAGTGTCATTGCTGGGCAAGTGGTTTGTTTCTTTTAGTCTTTTCTGTTTATAAGCATTCTCAAGCATCTTCATTTTTTGAGAGAGAGAAGCGAGGAAGCAGCTGCTTGTTTTTGTAGAGGGGTTAAACTCAGAATGTTGTTCTTCCTTTATTTAATTTTGGGAGAGCAGTAAAGCTGGCAGGCATGCACGCTGCATTCTCAGAGCGGCTGCCTTGGGCAGAGAACACACCAGTGCTTCTATGGGCATAAAAGGAAGTGTGAGAACACAAGTGCCAGTGACCTCCCCAGCACATGAACTGGTTCTGCACATATTTCATGCCTGGTTCCTTCCTGCTGAAAATATAGCAGTGCTGAGGTGGTGGGTAGCACTGTGGGATCTGCTTAACCAGCTCATGAAGAGCTTGCCACCAGCTCACTCCAGACCTGCCATGGTCCCTGATGACAGATCCACTGCACTGGACCTGTTCCTCTGAGTTGCTTTGATTCACTCGCAGAAGACTTGGGGGAATGGCCTTAAGCTGAAGTAAGAAAAGGTTTAGATTAGGTATGAGGAAGAAATTATTTCTGTGAGGATGGTGAGGAATTGGCACAGGTTGCCCAGAGAAGCTGTGGCTGCCCCATCTCTGGAAGTGTTCAAGATCAGGTGGGATGGGGCTTGGAGCAACCTGGTCCAGTGGAAGGTGTCCCTGGCCATGGCAGGGTGTTGGAGTAAGATGATCTTTAGGGTGCCTTCCAACCCAGACCATTCTGTGATTCTGTGAAACCATCAGCTCTGCTGGATTGTGTCCCAGGCTGTGCCTCAGAACCTGCTGAGCACCAGGGATGGCACAAAGGAAGAGGCTGGATAGAACTCCTGGAGCAGGAAGATGCAGAGAGATGGTCCTCTCCCCTTTCTGCAGGACTGGCTTGTCTGTATTGGGCAACTTCACCCCAAGTCTCCATTAGTTGGCTTTCGATTTATATTATTGGGAAAATACTTTTGCACGCAGGACAGCAGTAACCAGGAGTGTGAGTTAGCTGGTGGCTGGGGCTTCACCTCAGTGCTGCTTCAGTGCTTCATGCAGTTACGTCTTTGGGAGCTCAGAGCTTCCACAGGAGGTGGGATTCTTGTCTGATTAAAAAATAAAAACCTTTAGGGGAATCGTAATAAAAATATTTGTTTCTTTAAGCACGCAGTGTTTGCTGTGGTTTTGGCTCTTGGTGCTGTACACTTGACTGCTCTGAAGGTATGTTGAGGTTGCTGTCACCCCATGGCACAAGCAGAGCTCTTTGGGAGCTACATGGCCTCACAGGGAGCAAGACCCCGCTGAGCTGCTGATGGCGTCAGGGCTTAGACCACCACATCCACCCAAAGAATTCCCCACCTGAAACACCAATGCTTGTGTGGGGCCTTGCTGCCCTGGGGGTTAGCAGGGCGTGAGGGACTGGGCTTGCCCTGGGGATGAGCAGGGTGTGAGGGACTGGGCTTGCCCTGGGGATGAGCAGAGTGTGAGGGACTGGGCTTGCCCTGGGGATGAGCAGGGTGTGAGGGACTGGGCAGGCTCCTTGCTGGTGTGTAATTTGCCCTGCCCGAGCTCTTCACTGGAGAAAAGGACTCAAGCAGCCCGAATGCTGGCAGGCACCTCGCCTGGGCAAGCGTGGCACATGCAGGGCGCAGCAGGTGCCGTGGGACATAACCCACATTAGGCCCTGGTGACTGAGCTGAGACTTGGCTTTAGTGCACTCTCTGCTGCCTGTGGTGGGTAGATAGCTCACACCACCCTGAGTTATGTATCCATCGGTCTGGGCTTGGTCTGTGCTCATTCTGCATTGATTTTTGAAATGGTTTGTTCTTGGCACAGAAGGAGAACTTCAAAACCAAATAAAATCTTACCACTGTTTTTCTTAATCCTCTCCTGTTCTCAAACATCAACTCCTTTGGAGGTCCCTTTCAAGAGCACAGGGCTGCAGTGACTCGGTGCAGGTTTTCTTTGCAGTGTTTTTAACTTCATAACCTGTCTAATTACTCTTGGATTTTTGTGTGCTTCCTTGATGTCACACCACTGTGGCTCTGGCTCAGGGCAGACCCGAGGGCTCTCTGGAAGAGGCACAAGTGAGTGCCTCTGATACAAGCTCCATCCCAAAACCTCTGTGCACTGACACGCTCTGATGTCATACAGTCACAGAATGCTTGGGTGGAAAAAGATTTTTAAGACCATCGAGTCCAACTGTTAACTCAGCACTGCCGAGGTCACCACTGAACCATGTCCAGAGCAGGTAGAACCCCTGCACTAGGATTCAGGCACAGAGCTGTCCCGTAACCTGACTTGTCAGGCTTTCTGTGGAGCGTTTAGTGGCAATGGCTTTGCACAGCTGTGAGTTAGGAAAGCTCAGTCTACGGTATTTTAAATATTATTCACTAAAATACAAACTTTGGGCCTGGCAGACATTACAGTAATGATTCCCAAGCTGTTGAGACACCGATGCTGTATCTCAAATGAATTCTTGGAGTGCAGCTCCATTTCAAGCCCTCAGTCATCTCCACAGCTAGCATAAAATGCTAATATGAAAATACTGCCAAAATAATTTTAAATAAAGCAGAAGCTAAGAGTAGGAAACAGCTAAGAGTCCCATTTGTGAACAGCTTACTCTTCAAGGAAGCTACAACATGGTTAAAATCAGTACAGGGGGAAAAATCCATCAGACATCTAGACAGTACTGAATAGACAAGAACAAAATACAGCTGTCCTGGGTCAAGCTGAACATCTGTTAGTGTAAAAGCCTGCTGGCATCCAGGGCTGTGGGATGAACGCTGAGGGAAGGAGATAACAGCAGGCAAGAGCATGGAGGTGCTTCCTTGGAGTTGCTGGTTGAGCTTTAGTTTGACTTCCTGATGAGTCTGGCAGCTTCTGTGGCTGTAGAAGGACCCTAATGACCTGTGAATGGACACAGGGGTCCAAAAACCGTAACAATGCCAGGGGAAAAATAATCCTGTCCTGGCTTGAAATACCCTTGTCAGAGCCAATGTGTGTGGAGCTGAAAGACATCTCCTGTTGTTTGCTCTGAGCTGAGTCATAGGGCAGCCCCTGAGCAGTTGGTCTGGGCGCGTTTGTTAGAGCCAAACAGCCCAGCTGAAGGTATTGAGGAACAAATGGCAAATACTGATTTACTCTGACAGTGCAACAAAAGCTGTAACTTGGCCTGCCAGTTCTACTTAACTCTCAGAAGTGGTTTTGAGCTTCTCAAACACCTCCAGGTTTGTGTTTCGGTGGTGCCAGTAGCTGCGGTCACGCGGAGGCCCATGCTGCACTGGGGAATGTCTGCTTCTCACCAGGGATAGCTCCAGTGCAATCCACAGGGGCTGTTGTGGTAAGGCTAAATCCTCTTTGAATTCCCTACAAAAACAGAACAGATTGTCCCTGGAAGTGTTGAAGGCCAGATTGGATGGGGCGTGGAGCAACCAGAGTGGAAGGTGCTTCTATGTTGGAGCAAGATTAAGGTCCCTTCCAACACAAGCCATTGTAGGATTATATGAAATCAAGATGAAAGCTGGGATGTGTGCATGCCCCTTTCTAAAAAACCCACCTGTTTAATGATGGCCTGTGGTTAGGGGCTTCTGAGCATGGGGGACTGCCCCACTTAGTCTTACTGTCTGAAAAGCTGTGCCTGGTCTNTTGGAGCATTATTAAGGTCCCTTCCAACACAAGCCATTGTAGGATTATATGAAATCAAGATGAAAGCTGGGATGTGTGCATGCCCCTTTCTAAAAAACCCACCTGTTTAATGATGGCCTGTGGTTAGGGGCTTCTGAGCATGGGGGACTGCCCCACTTAGTCTTACTGTCTGAAAAGCTGTGCCTGGTCTGTCTGGTTGCTGTCATGCACTGCTGCAAGCCACGAGGAGGTGGTGGGGAGAGCAGAGCTCCTGTTGTGTGGCTTTCTCAAGGAGGGTGGGGAAGAGACCCACCACCTAAGACAGGGAATTACATCTGTGTAAATCAAGAGTAAACAGAATCAAAGCACCAACTTGCTTTAATGCAGTGACACATGAATAACCAAAAGCCAGGCTTACCGTAACTTCTCAGTTGGTAAAATGTGTTTGGTTAGCAGATGTTGGGAACAAATTAAAGAGGAAATTAGAGGGAAAACACATAGCTAATAAGAGTTTAACCAGGCATGTTTACCTCTTCTGACTATGCCTTGTGTCATTCTATGTTATTGTAAAAATTAAAACCACATTTAGGATGGTGTAAATGAAATGGTAATTTCTCAAGAACCTCTTTTATGGGCTACAGGATTGGTCTTGTTGCTCACCACAAATAGTACCTGGATCTGTCATTAGTTCCTCAGGAAAGAAGTTAGAAGTTTTATAAGGTTCTGGCACTCTTACAAAACCAGAAGGAAAGAATTGTGGAGGCTTAAAGAGCTGTGTGATATTTATAGAAAAGAATCATGGAATCGTTTAGGATGGAAAGGATCTTAAAGATCCTCGATTCCAGCTGTTACCCCACCACTGCCACGGCTACCACTAAATCATATTCCCACGTGCCATATCTGCTAAATCCTTCTGGGGTTGGTGACTATGCAGGACTAGAAAGAGACAAGCTGGATGTCAGTCCAGAAAAAGGGATGTCAAACGTGACCTCTCCCCAGGCAGCAGTCGGGGATGGCACTTCTGCATGGGTGGTTAACCATGTGCTACTTAGGGATTGACTCTTGCAGCATCATGAAAGGTCTGCAAGCCAAAGAAGTGTGAAGCATCTCTCTGGAAAGAGCATATTACATTTATTTCAAGCAAGAGACAAATGTGAAGAGGGGTCCTGGTCACACAGTGGCTGGAGTTGACTAAAATTTCTTATTTCAAAGAATGTTGTTGTAGGGGATGGCTCTTGGAGACCTGGGGCTTACCTGACAGCTCTGATATCCAACCTCAGGTAGGTGCCATTGGTGTTGAGAAAACACATATTCTCCAGAAATAACTGTTCCCTTTTACCTGCATATTATTCCAAGAAACTGGACTTCTTTTTTAAAAAAACCCAGCATTCTTTTAAGTAACCCTTTTTATTTTTCGCAGATTAACCCTGGCAGTAAAGCAGCCATGGCAGACCTGTGCCCAGGAGACATTATTCTGGCAATTAATGGAGAGAACACGGACAGCATGACACATCTAGAAGCACAGAACAAGATCAAAGCGTGTGTGGACCAGCTGCTGCTCTCTGTGAACAGGTTGGTTCCCTCTGATGTGCTTCTGTGTCAGTTTTGCTCAGAGGGCTTTGGCTGCCCTGGAGCAGATGTGCTCTCAGGTTGGGTTATTAGAGCATCCTCATGGTCTGGGTAATTGTCCTTTGTTTTCAAAAATAGTAAGACAAAATGATTTTTAATGGTTCACTGGTAGAAAAAGTGGGTTCAGTTCATTTATGTATGTGGATTATCATTTGTACCTTGTAAGGCTTGTCCAGGCTGTGGCCTGAGTTAAGTCTTTGAGGTTGTGTCGACTCAAGCAAGAGCAGCATCAGAATCAAAATCTCCCTTGGACAAACCCTTCCACTTCATTAACATCCAACTGTCATTTTAAGCATCTGTTCAATGAAAAAATATTTAAAAGTCCTGCCAAATTCACTTTTTAGGGTATTTCAAAGAAAAATGAGGCCATGAGTTTGGTATTGGGTGGTTTTTGGTTTTTTTTTTTTAGTTAGGGGGTTTTGTGTGTGTCTATTGTGGTTTTTTTGTTTGTTTGTTTGTTTTGTTTTTTTTTTTTTTTTTTTTTCTTTTTTGTTTATTTGTGGGGTTTTTTTCTTTGGGTAGTTTGATTTTCTTGGTCTTTTTTTGGTTTCTGTTGCAATCAATTCTGTAGCAAAACCACAAATTACCCAGGCAAAATGAGCGCTCCTTAAAAGGTTCACAAATGGCTAATACTATCTGTCATAAATTTAAATAAGTGGATATCGTTTTCACTTCAGATTAAAGAGGCATTTCCTGATATAAAGAGCTGCCATTTACTGTTTATACTTTTCTTGGAAAACCATGTAGTTCTGACTGGATGCCTGGGCAGTGGGGAAGGAGCGCTGCCATAAATGGAGCAAACCCTCCATGATTTCTCATGGTTCCTCAGACAGGCATCTCTGAGCTGCCTGGCTAAAGCAAAGTCCTCTGGGCTCAACCTATGATGTACAGATATTGTGACTTCAGTATTACAAAAGAAAGAAAATAAGGAAAGCAAGCAAAACCCCTTCACACAGGTGGAATTTCCCATAGCCGAGGAGGGCAGTTGTTTTGCTTTCCATCTGGAGCAGTTTTAGGGAAACTGGGTGATTTTCTACCCTCAAGAGGACCTGTGCCCAGGGCAGGACCAGGCTTCCCTTCCTGACTGTCTGCAGGCTCCTGGAGCTCTCCTTGGAAGAGGTAGAAATCCTCGTGTAGTGACAGGAGGTTTTGATGAGCCACCAGCTGCTGGGGTGGTCTGGCAGCAGAGCAGCTTCACTGGGAGTTAGAACCAAGTTTTGCTGGTTCAGCTTTCACCTGCAGCATGACAGTGTTTATTCTCATGGATGAGGGTTTCTACTGTGTGAATTGATGGACTGAATTCCCACCTTTACACTTCATGTTAGCCACTGGTATCAGCTGGTGTTTGTTTTTTGGCTCAGATTGGACCCTTGAATATCTCTATGAAAGTGCATCTCCTCTCCTAAGTGATGATTCCTGCACAGGGTAAAGGTTGTGGTCACAGTGGTCTCACAGCAGTGTGAGCCCTGCTGGGGTTAGGGATGATCTGGCTGCTTGGTGTCCCTGAGACACAGAAATGGTCATTCATGACCTCAGGGTGATCTGGAAGATGCTGTGTGGAGGATCTGTGGCTTCAGGTTGTTTTTTCCCAACTGTACCTACCAAGGTGTGGATATTTTAACAGTGAGACCTTGTGGTGTGTCCAGAGGAGGTGAATTTTCTAACAGAGATGTTGCTGGTCGTGGCCCACAGCCTTTCAGTGGTGCAGGGTTTTTGGGTGATGTGGTCAGTCTTTGCTAAGCAGTAGGATTGCAATGCTTTTGTCAGGCCTTTAAAGTCCTCATAAACACAGATTTTAAAGACTTTTGTATCTCATAGGCAAAAATAAATGCTCAGGGTTCTGCAAGGCAGGAACAGATGGTGAGGTAAGGAGCTGTTCAGCTTGGCATGGCTTCTCTTGGAGATCCACTGTTGGGTCAGTTTGGTGGCTTCTCCAAGGGAGAACTCACCTTGGCTGTGCCCAGAGATGTCCATGAGAGTGGCATTTCTCTTGACAGGAAAAACCGAGTAGTTTGTTTTTTTCTGCAGTAGGGACAGCAGCTCCAGTGATGAGCTTTTAGGTCTATTTTTAGTTTGGCCCGAAGTTGGTGCACAGTGACTCGGTTCTTGGATCTCTCTCCTGTCTCCCAAGTGACCTGTTGGATCCTGTTGCCCAGTGGTTAGTCATTGCTGGAAGCACATCTGGCATTCCCTCCTAGGTGTGAGTGGATCCCTGCCTGCAGGATCTGCCTCCTGGAACTTGGAGTGACCTGGTCCTGCTCAGGGAGCCATGTCCTGGGGCAGTGATTAGGGGTTTTGTTGGTTTGTGTGCATGTCCAGCCACTGCTGTTTGTCACAGCTGTGGATCAACACCCTGGACCCTGCTCTGAGGCTGAGCTTCAGGAAAGCCCTGCTTGTGGTGGTATGGATTGGTATCTTCTCTTGGGCAGAGGATGCTCTTCAAGCAGCATATTTTCTGTACACTGCCTTCAAACAAAACTCAGTTTGCAAGTCAACACAAGAAGATTTATTTTTAAATATGTTTGTCTAAAATACATTTGAAATAACAAGCTGTTTGTTGCATGTCTTTAGTGAAGACACATGAAATTTGGTGTTAGCCCTGTTTTGTCAATGCAGGCTTCCTCCAGCCACGCATGAGTGTGAAGGGGAGGGCAGGGAGCTGTGCAGTGTTTCCACCCCCCTGGTGCCCTCTGGACTGCTTCATTCCATGCCCTTTCTCCGTCAACCCTTGACATTATATGTTACTAAGACAGAGAACAAGATGGGTTTTGTTTTTCAGACTCTGGTCAGTAAATGGTCTTAGACTAGGAAGTTCAGTAGGAAAGTCAGAATGGGGGGAAAACAAGAAGGGGGAATTACTGGCCTGACCAAGACCAAGTATTGTGCATCAAATAAAGGCAGCCATAAAACTGGGTTGGAGCTGTGTTTTGCTGAAATCACTGCTTGAAAGGACCTTGGGTGCGGGATGTGAGGCCTCATGGCATCGCTGTTCCTGCTGACACAGCCTGCCCGGAAACCCTTGGCAGCACTGTCCAGACCTGCCCATCTGTGCCAGAGCGCCAGGGTGAGCCCCACAGCTTTTTCTGAGCCTTTTGTCGTCCGCCAGGGAGGGTGAAGGCTTGTGCTGCAGCTTTCCTGAAGAAACTGGCCCTATGCCCACAGTGGGAAAACTGCTGGCAAGGGGATTTCACAGCTTTTTAAGCATGTTGGGCTCGATGGCTCTCCTGTACCCCTGGAGCCCACAGTCAGTGTTGGTGACTGTGAAGCTGCCCCTGCTTTCAGGCTGGACTAGCAGATATTTCCTTTTTTCAAATCTCATTGTCCTTTGTCAAGAACAAATCTCTTGAGGGGGTTTTCCCTCCTTCTTCACACCCTCCATTTTCTAACTCCTTACTTGCCCAGACCTCTGACCTCCCTGAAGTTAATGGGTGTTTTGTCCCTGGATCTTTTGGATCCTGCTTTTCCCCGACATGTGCAAGTCTGTCTTTGGGCAGTGAGGCTGTGAAAGGCAAAGCAGCACAGTGGCCTTACTGTTCTGAAACAGTGGTTGAAAATCCTCATTGGTTGATGAAAGGAGTTGATTTATGTAACTGATGCCAATGTGGGCATTGATGTAAGGTGTGAGGAATTACTTGGGCACCACTAGAACAAGGGCTGGATGTTCAGGCTGTGATTAATGGCCCCAAAATGGGAGGCCAGGAATTCACATGGGCTTAGTGAGGCTATGGGGAAGGCAGTGATGGTGCTGATTAAGATTTAGCAAGATGGTTCAGGCTGCCCTGGTGATAAATTCAGGATGCAGCTGTTCCACCATCATCTTCCCAGCTGTTGAATCTCAAGCCAAGGTAGCTCGGGGTGTACTTTGCCTGCCTTACTGCAGGAAGGGTCAGGCCAGTTATGTGGCAGCTGGTTGGAGAAGATCCGGGGTGTTGAGCGGCCCCAAGAACTATTACTCACAAACACCTGGTAAAACTTGTTCTTTATACTCACTGTGAAGTTGCTTCCAAGTTACACAACAAATTCCTTAAGAGGCAAGAAGCGTGTGAGTGTGTTGTGCCAGGGGAGGTATCAATTGGCTGTTGGGGAAAATTTCTTCGCTGAAAGGGTTTTCAAGCCCAGGGAACTCATATCTCTGGAGAGATTTGTATGACATGTAGATGTGGCACTTGGGGACATGATTTAGTGGTGGGCTTGGTTGGCAATGCTGGGTTAACAGTGGGGCTTGATGGTCTAAGAGGGCTTTTTCAACTTTCACACTTTTATGATTTCCAGTCCAATCCAATTCCAGCCCTTCCTTTTGGTGACAGCACTGGGGCTGTTGTGCACAGGGCCAGGTGGATGCTGGATGACTGGGAGCATCTGCCTGGCCCCAGGTGCTGCCAAGAACCCCAGGGTGGTTGAGCTGAATTTATTTCCTGACTGTCGTGTCAAAGAATAAATCCTCAAAGGTTTGGCTTTGATTCCTTCTATCTAAACTAAATCCTGGAAGTTTCTTCCCCCTGGGTTTGGTGTGTATGCCACTGCTGAGTTTGCTTGAAGAACTGGCTGTGAAGATTCTCTATCTATTCCTGCTCTGTGTAAAGAGATGGCGTTTCTCTGAAAGTTTCTGTGTGAGAAGGCCCAGTAATGAATCTGCTGGACATGTAGCCCCAAAAGCACCTGGACCCTCACGTACTTGATGTTCTTCCCATCTCCCGCAGTTCCTGGGGATTTTATTGGGGTCTGTTAGCTATAAGCAGCACAGGCGAGCGGCTGGAAGATGGGAAGGATGACAATGTATGTTCTCAAGTTTCCAGTAAAAGTACAACTGAAAAAGTGAATCACAGCTTCCCCTCTGGAGCTCCTTGAAGACTAATACAGAGGAAAATTGGCAGCTTTCCAGAGCAATACGCAATGGTTTCAGTTGAGAGGAATGAAGGAGGAGAAATCCTGTAGCTTCTTCACGTAGTCTGAACAAGCTGGGTCCTTTGGGATGCTCAGTAGAGCTCAGCTCCCATGCTGCTCACCTGCCTTGCAGAGGATGGATCCAACACCTTACAGTTATTGTGGTGAGGTTCACAATCCTGGCAAATTTGAAGCATCAGCTGTAGCTGCTTCTAGGCCAAGTTCAGCTTCTAGAAGGCCAGTGGCCATATCAGTGATAACAATCAGTTGTGAGCATAGTGACATGCCACGGTGGGAGATGAAGAGCAGTCAGGAGATGGGTAGGACCCTGGAGTCATCCCCCAAAGAAAGGGGGTGAAATACAGTAACGTGATTATTCTGGTGATTTGCGGCTGTGTGGGAACAGATAGCAGTGACCTGGATCCAGGCTGGCACTTCCTCAAATGATAAATGTTAGTTTTCAAGGGGATGGAGAAATTAGAAATTTAGTAAGACACAGGAATTCTTGCGACTTAAAAACAGCTCTACAAACGTTGAGAGTGAGACTTGCAGATCACTACCAGGTGAAAAAACATTCTGGTAAAATATGTGAGCATATGCATGTAATCTTTTGAGAATGACTCTGAGACTTTAAAAAGCAAGTGGTGGGAAAAAAGGTGTCTGCAACTTTGTTTTTTTTAGTGATGTCCTGTTTATGGGTCCATTTCCTATGAAGCCCTGGGTGGAAGGCCTTGCACTAACCTAGGTCAAGTTATTTTTCTTGGGATTGTCCTAGATGCCATTAAGAGAGCAGAGTGGTGTAAGTGCAGGGTAATGATTTCCACATAGCTGCCTTTAATCCCCTATAGCACATCTGAGAACACTTTTCCTGTCCTTGAGCTGTAAATTAAACAACTCGGAACATTTGAGTGATGCCTGATCTGTTGCCTGCGATGTATGAAAAGTGTGTTGGGTTTTTGCTGTTGCCTAAACACAAAAGCGACTGTTGGTAGGGTGAACTTGCTCATAGGGGGTCTTGGGGTGACTCTGCTGGCCCCCAAGTCCCCACTGCTCTGGGGCTTGTTCTGGGGGGTACAGGGGACCCCTGTGCTGCTGGTCCTGCTGGGGATGTGGGCATGGGATGTTCCTGGCAGCCAGGGTTAGGGCGTGAGCTCCAAGCATCAGCCCCTCCTGCAGCAGCTGCCTGCAGCAGCTCAGGCAGAGTAATCTCTTAATTGTTTTGGATTACTTCAGATTACATGGTATTTTGCTGTTCCCAGGGAAAAGAGGGGATCTCCTTGTGTAAGCATAAATGCTTATCAAACTTAGAACTTGACATTCTTTTTGGTGAGGCTGGTGATTCTTCCAGTCACCTTAGCTTTGCCTTTCAAAGTGCCAAGTGGAGCCCCAATTGTGCTGTATCACCTTGTTCCAGTGTAGTTCAGGTGGAAGCTGGGCTGACATTAGCCTGGCTTTGTTCAGACTGTTGCTGGAAGCTGTCAGAGTTGGTCTCAGTTATACCAAGAGCTTCTGGTCACCCTGCAGAACTGATAATGAAGCCTTGGGTTTAATCATTAAAGCATTAACCATGAATGGACTTCTCCATGTAAACTAAAGTCTGTCCATGTCTGTCATTAAGTGTAAATATACCCATGATGACTTTTGGAAAGCACGGGTTTATCTTCTTTCTGGTACCGGCAGTGTGGTCTCTGTCAGGGTATGGAGAATGGGGAAGTGCTGGCAATACTGGTGACTGAATGCCAAACCTTCACACAGAATGAATTTACTGCTGTTGCTCTTATCTTCTGCAATCAGAATCACTTTGTGAAGCTCTGTTCTTATTTACTGGCAGGTTGAAGTCTTTGAGGATGCTTTAAGCTGTGTTTGGCATGTGGACTCCAGAGCTGAGTGGGGGGAAAGTCGTCATGGACCCTTCTGAGGGCACCGTGAGCTCTCATTGGGCTCGCTCAGTGCAGGGGAAAGCACAGAAATAATAGTGGTGATCCCTGCCAATGTAATCAGGCGCTTCCATTGTTCTGGGCCTCCAGATTTCATTTTTAATGTGGAAGCAATGTACACAAACCAGATCATGGCAAAAAGCAAGTCGGGGTTGCTGGGAATGCTGATGTTCCTGAGAGGGACTGTTTCCATTGTCCCAGTTGGAAAGACCAATTTATAAGTGAATTGTCCCAGCCTAAAATCAAATAATGACAGTAAAGATAAATGATCAGAACAAAATACCTATGAGAGTAATCACTCCCTGTTGAAAAAGCTGTAGTGGCAGTAGTGAGAAAAAAAAAGCTGAAATCCTCATGGACTGGGTCCAAAGTGTGTTCAGGTCAGTGGGAGCCCCTGCATTTGGTAGGTTTTGGATCAGACCCTAGATTTGGAAAGGCAGCTTTGTATTTTGACTTGTGTAGCTGCAAAGTGCCAAAGGTAAAACTCTCAAGAATTCCTGGGTAAAAATCGTGCTCCTTATTTTTCAAACTTGGACTCTGCAGATAATTTAACTGAAAGTGAATGTGGTATGTGGCAGGGGTGAGAGTCCACAAAGGATGCTTGGATGCATCTGTGCCCACGGAACAAGACCTATGTTTGTGAAGTGGTGCATATACAGACTGTGATAATAAACTGACTAGTTTGCATGTTGAAAGATTTATCTTGAACTTAAAGGAGTTTCCATCTTCCAATTTAACTTTCTTGCATCCTGAAAAGTCTGTGTATGTACCTGCTGGACCTTGCCCAAGCCCCTGCAGCTTCCTCATACCCTAAGTGTTGGAGATCTATGTTGGAGATCACATTCCAGCCATGTCCTTGCCTTTGTGGGGAAAGAAATGATCAGGCACATGGAAAATCTTTGGACAGTGACAGTATTCTGCTCTGCCTTGGCAGGACTGAAGATGCATTTGGGAATGGAAACTGTATTTTTAGAGCTTTTTCTATCTGGCAACTGTTGAAAGGGTCAAGATGATTCATACAGGGTGGTGAAAGCCTTCTCCCTGAAAGGTGTTTATAGAATTTCTGATGCCGTCTAGTACAAAGGCCTGCCAGGGATTGTGTCTATATATGTATACATATATCTATATACATGTGTAATCAGTATACTTTCTGGATTCAGGGCCAGAATAAAGGGACAAAGCCAGGAATATGTAAAACAGGAGCCACTAAGAGCCTGTCTTCTGATTTCTTGAACCAAAATAAGTTTGTCTCTTTAACTCCAAACTGAGACAGAACCTTGTAGTTCAGGGATGGTTTTGAGCTTCATGGTTTTAATAGGATGAAACTGTCATCTTCTCTATTTATCATTGTACTGTTTTGGAGGATAATTTTGGACAA
>VYZR01015242.1:0-17839 GCA_013400675.1 Oxylabes madagascariensis
CCCCCCCCGCCCCGCCCCAGAGAATAAACTCTTTGAGAAACACACAAGAGGCTCCTCTCTGTTCTTTGCCCCTTGACGCTGAAACACCGGCAGCTGTTGAGAGCAGCCCTGCTGCTGCCAGAATCAGCAGCTGTGCTCTACTGCCACCTGAGCCTGATCTGGCCCAGGGGCAATCACACCTGGCGTGGTCCGGGTAGTGAGAGCTATCTCGGGGATTTCTCTGACAGGCTGCATCAACAGCAAAGCATTAAATTATTATTATTTATAATAATTCGCATGCAATTCATAAAACAACCATTATCAGGAAAAAAAGATTGTATTTTTCCAGAAGTTATGAAAATTAAATTTTTCTCCTGCGAATGGATCAGATGCTTACTTATCACTTATGAGATGTGGAATAGCTACTGGAGTGATAAGCTTTAAAAATTAAATAGAATAGTTTGAAAAGCATTCTGCATGATATAAAACCTATCTTCATTAGTTAATATCCAGCTAAGACAAGAAAAAAAAATCTAAGAATATTTTGTACAGATTAACACAAGTAGGATATCAGCTAGTCTATCCACATTTGGGCATTAAGGAAAGGTTCTTCACTGAGACAGATGGTGGTCAGTCACTGGAACAGGCTCCCCAGGAATGTGGTTTATGGCAATAAGCCTGTCAGAGTTCAACGAGTGTCTGCACAACAGTCTTAGGCATATGGTTTAGTTTTAGGCGTCCTGCAAGGAACAGGCAATTAACTTGATGATGCTTATGGATCCCTTCCAGTTTGAGATATTCTGTGGTTCCAGGACTATATGATTTCCAAAATAAAGAAAAAATGCAGAGGATTTTCCTTTCTGTTTAGGAAAAATCAGTAAGAATGTTTTTTTCCTCCATTGCCTTTCAATATTTAAATACCATTACTATTTTCCCTAAACTAACAGTAGCTTTTTGTTAAATACCTTCTGTTAAAATTACCTTACTTGTGCAGTCACCAGGATGAAAAATGATCTACATATATTCTGTGTTTTTAGCAAATTTGGTGCCAGGGTTTTCTTAAGATTTCAGGCTAGTTAGAGGGGCGTAAGTTTGGGTGGTGTGGTTTTTTGCTTGTTTTTTTTTTCTTTTTGGTACACAGATGATACAGTTTTTTTACAGTTTACATCTCAAGAGGAAAGTACTTTCAGCATCTGAGTATTTTCTGGTACATGATCATAGTCAACAATGAGCACTTTGCCTGTGTGGATAAAGGGCATTTATTAAAGGTACTTTATGCTACTCTATTAGCTCTGTAAAGGGAAAAGGAAAGAAAAATAATTTCTTTAAATAAGTAATTAAATGTATAATAAAAAAGACATAATGGATAGAAAAAAGAACTAGAGCAATCCGTCCAGGAATTTTTTTTTCTCTAAAATGGCAGTAGAAAGGAAGAGTTTCCATTTCACAGAGTATATTTAGAAAAATGAAGCATTTTCCAGCAAACATTATCTTATAGGTCATGTACTGCCACAGTTGATTTAAAAGTAGGTGAAGATTAAACTATTTTTACTTATCAAAGAGCTTGCATATTTCATGAAAACTGAATTTGTCAGAAGGAAAGTCAAACCCATTACTGTGTTAGTCTATGTGATGTGTTGGCAGGTGCTCATGGAAATCATTTGTTAAAACATCAGCAAAGTAGGTTAGAGTAATTTCCCACTTCCTTTTGGAACTCTTGTCCCTTCTCTCTCATAATAATTATAATTGTTCGCTTTTTTTTTTTTTTTCCCTAAATTCATGAAGCTAGACTAAACCACTACACATAGACAAGAATCATCCTCTTGATATTGGATAGTAATTGGGAGCTGATATAGTCTGTGAGACCCTTGACTGGGACGATTTCTATTCCTCTGTCAGAAAAACAGCCAATAGAATAGCGCAGAAGAAGGATTATAAAATTAAAGTGACAGATTAGGAAAAAAGCTTTGAATTAGGTTTTTGGCTGGCCATCAGAAAGGCATGATTGCATTTCATGAAGGTAATTGGAAACAATATTTGAGATGATCAAGATGAGAAATGATTCACAAGGTTACTTGTGACCCATAGAAAATATATGATTGGACCAATTTGCAAAAGAATTTGCCTAACTTTGAACAAGTTGGATGTTAGAGACTAGGGAAGAGCCTAAACATTATCTAGTGCCTGTTAAAGACTTAGGATAATGCTGTGCAAAAGGACCATTTAAAAAAGCTGTAAAATTTTAGGACAAAATCTGACTAAAGAAAAAACGCACAATGTGAAAAGTTACCGGGACAAAGAACGTTATAATAAAACTGATTTTAAAATTAGACACTGTGTATTTGAAGATAGTGTGTATTTGAAGAAAAATCCTGTCTGAATTCTTTACTTACTTGTATAAATATCTTCATTGTTTCGTAGAGAGCCTTTTTAGTCCTGTGTTTTTGATATTTTTGTGGGATTCTTTATTTTTGTTGGTTAGTTCTTTTTTGGCTTTTTCAGTATGGATTGTTTTAAAGCCGTTTAGGAGGTAAATGTCACCAAAGTGAAGTGTCTTAGTTACACTCTAATTTTAACTCTACATGTGATGTCCATACAGATCATAACACCAGGACAGAACACTGAAAATTATTTCAGTGGCAAGTGTGATCTGCAACCCATATCAAATACATTTGTTGGAGGGATATGTCAAGCTACTCTTACAAACAAAAGGAAGACTGGGCAAAATTATAGCCTTACATTGTGTCACAGTGTACTTTTCACTAAAAATGAAAAAAAATTAAAAAATATGAGTCAAAAGTTATGGAAAGTTGGCAAGAAGAATAATTGAGTGAATGAGTGTGCATAACAAGAAATTTTGAAATGTGTTTATTGTACTGAGTGCATTCTGTCTCTAGCATTCAAGGGATTAAACTGTACATGCCTTGGACCTAAAATCAAACAGTACAGAGACTTTACATGGCATGACAATTGTAATATCATATTCCTTGTCAGAATTTCCATGAACGCATGTAGGATTTTCTGTATTTTTTTGTGCTGAAGTTAAGTATGTACTATTTACTTTTGTAAAGAGATAATTTAAAAAAAAAAATTAAACTGTGTTTTCTGTGGGTTGATGCAGATTTGATATTCATTCAAAATGTGATTTAACTGAACTGAAAATAATTAAATAATTTAAAAAGTTTAGTTCATTTGGCACAGGTGAGAAGAGATTACACAGTCTCATCTGGCTGTCAGAACGGGTTCACAGATAAAGAATGGAGGTGAGAAACAGACTGATAATCAAATTTGGTTTTCCTGAAGACATTTCAACTGTGGTATGGGCAGAAGTCCTAGTTTCGGCTGGGATTGAGTTAATTCTCCTGTACTTGGTACAAGAAACTGCTGTGTTTTACATTTAGGATGAGAATAATCTTGATAACACAGTGATGTTTCAGCTGTTGCTGAGCAGGACTTGGCGCTAAGTCAAAGGCTGTTCAGCTTTTCACACCACACCACCACTGAGGAAGCTGAGGGTACACAAGAAGTTGGGAGGACAGGGCAGCAGACCCAAACTGGCCAAAATGATGTTCCAAATCATATGATATCATGCTCAGTGTATAAACTAGGGCAAAAGCTGACCCTGGACCTGCTGAGCCACTGCTTGGGAATGGGCTGGGCATCAGTTGGTGAGCGGTAGGCAGTTGCATCATTTGTTTTGTATATTCTACTTATCATAATTATTCTTTCCATTCATTTTCTTCCTGTGAAGCCATCTTTATCTCAAACTGCGAGTTTTACTTTTTGTTCCTTCCAATTTTCAGCCCATCCCACAGCAGGGCGGAAAATGAGGGAGTGGCTGTGTGGTGTTTAGCTGCCTGCTGGATTAAACCAGGACACAAGACAATGGAAATGGCAGGGATTTTAAAGTCTCATTTTTAGTTTTAATATCCTGAACAGTTTTCTGTGGATTTCCAATTTCATAAATGGCTGCTTCTGATGCTTTAAAGGGTTATGTACTTAGTGAACAGAACAATGCAAGTGGACAGTCTATGCCCCTAATCCTCAAAGGGCTCCATTTTTGATATCATGGGTAATCCTAAATCTGTGAATTTCATGTAGGATGTAAAGGTGGATATGAGTTTGGGATTTTGGGGTTTTTTTTTGACGTGTTGGATTTACCTTGGCTGCCAAATGTCCACAAAGCCACTCTCTCACTCCCTGCCCTCAGCTGGAGAAAGTGAGAAAATAAGATGAAAAACTCATGGGTCAAGATAAAGACAGCTTTACTGTAAGAAAACAAAAGCTGCCACAGAAGCAAAGCCAAAAAAATAAAATTTGTTATCTACTTCTGATCAGAAGGAGATATCCAGATGTTTTCTGGTAAAACGGTGCTCAGTACATGTAGCAGTTTCTTCAGAAGACCAAAACCTTAGTAAAGAAATGCTCTGTGACCTCCTCTTACCCCTTTCCCTTAGCTTTTATCACTGATGATGTTGTCATACAGTATGGGATATCCTTTCAGTCAGTTTGGCTCACTGTGCCAGTTATATTCTCTCCCAGATTTTTGCCCCACTACCTACTTGTCTATGAATGTGTGTGTATGTGTGCAGAGGTGTGTGTGACGGCCTAAACGCTGCACAAGCCCTACTCAGCAATTGCTAAAACACCAGTGTGTTATCAGCATCATCTCAGCTACAAATACAAAGCACAGCATTAGATGGACTGCTATGAGCAATGTTAACCGCATCCCAGCCAGTTCTGATGCCATATGCATATTTGTGAATTCATGTTTGATTTGGCAGAGTCCAACTTAAAGACAACTTAAGTACTGGGGGAATAATATGTAGAAGGAAATTTAAGAAAACATAAGGCTCCTGAAAACATTATGCTAATTCAATGATTGCTAAATAGCAATAGCTTTTCTACAGCAAATATTACAACACAAACTTTGCTACTGCCCTTGCATTAAAAAAATAATTTAAAAATTATTCTTTAACAATGTGTTTCATAGAATGGGTAAGGGTGGAAGAGACCACAGCCGACCCCAGTGGGTCATCTGTTACAGCCTCTCTGCTTAAGCAGGGGCATCCTAGAGCACATGGCGCAGGACTGTGTCCAGACTGTTCTTGAATACCTCCAGTGAGGGAGACTCCACAACCTACCTGGTCAATCTGTTCTAGTGCTCAGTCACTGCAAAGTAAAGACATTCTTCCTCATATTCAGGTGAAACTTCCTGTTCATCAGTTTCTGCCCTTTGCCTCTTGTCCTATTGCTTGGCACCACCGAGAAGAGCCTGGAAACATCCTCTTGACACCCTCCCTTCAGATACTTATAGACAGTAATGAGATCCTATCTCAGTTTTTCCTTCTCAAGATTGAACAGGCCCAAATCTCTCAACCCTCTCTCATAAGAGATTCGCTTCAGTCCCCTAATCATCTTGCCTTCCAACAGATCTGCTCTAGAAGCATCATGTCTCTCGTATGGAGGACCCTTCCTAGAGCAGAGATGTAATTTTACCGTCAGACTGCAAGAAATGAGTTCCTAAAATATTATTAATATTTTTTTTCTTTAAATCAGATGTAATTACTGCAAAAGCCTGTCCGGAGCTCCAAGCACCCTGCCACAATTAATCATATAATAAATGCAATTAAATCCTCAGCAAATTAAAACCAATTTCACATGAATGAGATTAGTAAATCAATAAGATGAGAACAGTCTCTATTGATTAGGAACCAAACCAGTATCATTCCAGGGAGACCCTGTCACATAGATCTGTATTTTAAATATGCTTGGGAAATCATTTAATTTGGTCTGTACAAGGAACCTGTCCCTCATACTATCCCCCTTCTTCCCTTCAGCATGCATAATTTGTCATTATCTTAAGGTACTCCATGCTACACAGTATATTTGATTTTGTCACAAAATTAAGGTAAATGATAGTTTTATACATTTTAGAATAACATCATGATTTTTAGTACTACATTTGACATACAGAAAAAGACTCTTCAAGTGAATTCCAAATGTATGTTTTCATAAAAAAACCCCAAACCAATGAACACCAAAAACCTGAAACTAACCTTCTTTTCACATAAATGTGGTCTTTTCAATTTGAAAAGCTCTCTCCAGTGATCTTTGTTAATGTTGTTAATTATTGTCAACAGAAAGAGAAGACTTCTTCCAGCATCTGAAACGATGCACAAAAGGGAAACAAAAATATCACTTTAATTATTTTTTTCTCTCATTTCTCTGGGGGGAAATAGCCATAATCTCTCTTCTGGTCATACCCATATATCCCACTTCACAAGTTAGGATCCTTCAGAAAGTCCACTCAGGTTTAAAAAGGGCACAGTGCAAGTGGTACACAGAATACTGTACCATGTTAGTGTGACAGAAGGAGCACAACCCAACAGTTGTGTCCATGTTTTAAACTTTTCTTTGTTTAAAAGGAAATTTATATTTTCATATTCTACAGACATGATCAGTTTATGCAAAGAAATCCTTCGAAAGTCAGCATATGAGGATCTTAATTGCATCAGTGTCTATGAAAAAAGTTCAATAATACCATTTATGTACTCAAAATTTTGCAAGGTTCCCACATATGACACCAGTATAAGCCTGCTTACCTATCAGCCTAAAGAGTTAGGTATAGGTGAAGTTAAAGGGAGATTCCATACAGCTGAGAGGGAATGTGGGTTAAATCCCAGACTGGTCAAAGTTGAAAGGTACCTTACAGTTCATCTAGTTCCAATCCTCCTGCCACGGAAGAGAAGTCCTAATCCTTCTCTTATATGCACTACTATAGGTCATAATAGAGGAAAATAAATTAGCCTGATTTGAAACAATGCAAACTAATAATCTGATATCTTTTTTATTCTGTAGGGTTCTCTCCTGACCTGCTCTATAGCCCTAAGCAGGGATCACACCTCTCAAACAGTAGTCTCTCCTCTCTTAAATTAATTTATGCTGTTTATCCACCTTGAGTTTCCACAGGCGAAACATCTTAAGTATATTTGGTATCAAGCAGAGTTTAAGGGTTCCTGGTCTTTTCTTGTTTTGTTTCTATTGTTGTTGATCTCAGAGACCGCTCCACAAAAGAATAAAAAGAGCATATAATAATAAGGAATACATAATTCTTACCAGCAAATGGAATTTCTAGTACTTTTTAACTCCTTTTCACAATCTGTCTTTTACCAGGAAAATCTGTGCCATACTTGGAGTTTCTACACATACACGCACACACACACTCCCTTACTGTCATGTGTAGTAGTTTTATGTTTACTTTTGTTTTTGTTCACTAAATTTAGTGTAGTGGTCTAAATATTTTTTTTGCTGTNGTCATCTTTTCCTCACTCAAGATACAACTTTTCCTTCACCCACCCTGGTATCTTCATATTGTCTCTTTAAATATCTCCCACTGTGACCTTTCCTTTCTCTCAGGGAAAGGGTTGGAATTTTGAAAACTTCATTTTGCTAAGAAAAGGGCTAAATCTGCCCAGGCCTTCAGCGGTCATGCGATCTCTGCCAGGCTGCAGCTCTGGCTACACAGCTGTAGGAATTCAAAGCCGTGCCAATGGGGAAGGTTGGTAAATGTCTTCCCCTCCACCCCTTGATCTTATAGCGTGGGCCCATTTAGAGCTGCTCCCTGGGGCCCAGGGGGAAGATCCCATCCCTCCCCAGGCCAGTGGCTCTGGCAGCCAGGGCCGGGGCACAGCCCAGCCAGGGCTGGCCCCTGTCCACCGGCCGCCATGGCCCTTGGCGCACGGCCAGCACTGCCGAGCTGCAGCCTCCCCTCTCCCCCGCCGGCAGCCAGGGGTGGGGGGAAGGGGGCCCAGCCAGCCCGGGCCGCTCCGGCAGGCAGTGGCTCCCAGAGGCTCATCCACCCAGGGGCCCCCTGCTGCCCACAATGTCACCTGGAGGCCCGCCAGAAGGAAGAGCGAGTTACCTGAGACTCTTTGATTTTAAGCCTGGGTGTTTCTCCAGAGGCATAACTAATTCTTTAATTGGTCAACCAAGCTGTCAACATTTGCTATATCTTCCTGAGAAAAAAAAAACCTCACATCCGTGCTAAACCACCAGAGCATATTTGGATAATTTCAGCAATAAGAATGTAAGGCTAATTTATTTTACTTTTTCTTACTGAGATATCCTTGAAAACTTTATTGTGCAAGTCCCAGACATATAACTCGACAGTAGAACTTATTGATATTGATATTTATGTTTTTTAATTATATTAATCTTATTGTGTTGCCATCTGTGTGGATTTTCAACATTCATTTCCAGGTACCGTTTTATTTAAAAAAATTGTCCGGTGTATAAGGGACAACCCTTATACTGACTGAGAAATTCTTTTCTGAAAATTCACATTGCTTAAAGAATATCTTTGAGAATGCCTTGGGGAAACTATTTCTACCTTATTACCATGTAAATATTCCTCATTCCTGAGTGGGTGAGTGGGTTACTGTGAAAGGGAGATGAATTCTACTCACAGATTTAATAAGTTAAGGGATTTTTTGGAATAAATTTTTACCTGAAATTGGTTCTGTATTTTTCCATGTTTTGAAGGTGACTTCTTTTAACCATGTTCTGCTGCCAGAGGCTCTCCCTAGAAAACTGGCTAGTTTACTGTAGGAAAGCTTTCTGAGAGCCGTCAGGTCAGGAAAGGCTTATTCTTTGAAGAGCTGAAAATCATTAAACAAAAAATGCCCTGTTTGAAGTACTTCAGAATTTAGTAGGATTTACCATTGTCATAGAGATCTTGCAAAAGTACTGATGGTGGGGCTTTACCTTCATATTTTAAAATAAGTAGCTACTAAGAGAAAAGGTACTTGAAACCTGCTTGCTTAGTATGGATTCTGATCATCTCAGAGCCTGGGGAAGTTAAGATTATCTATCTAAACTCGCATTACAAATTACAATGCCAAAAAATTTTCATTAATTAAACATTAAAAGTTGGGTTTGGTTTGGTTGGTTTTGTTTTGTTTTGTTTTGTTTTTCTGAATACAAAGTGTGTTTTTTTATTAAAAAAGCATATAATGGTTGTAGATTTGAATCAATTCTCTCTCAAATTACCATCTTAACTTTGTAAAAAGGATTGTGTTTCATTTCCACTGTCCTTTTACTTGATAATATACTCCAAACATTCGCCTACACGAGTCATATTAATATCTATACTTCTGTATCTTATGTATTTATATATAAAGGAATTTGTAGTCTATATTCTTATCTCTTCTTCAGAAACTGAGTTACAAAAATCTCATTATTTAAATATTTGAACTCTGTTATTTTACTTTCATTAACCTTTATATAGTCTCTTATCTAAGCTGAAGTGTTCTGAATACATTTTTGTCCTGTAAAAGTATTTTCCAGTATTTTTGATACCCATGTGATTTTTAAAGAACATTTTTTTTTTTAATTTTTTTTTTTTTTATTATTATTTTTAGCCCCAGGTCACTTAGCATCTCAGCATTCTAAGTTCAAGAGCGCTTACAGACTAACTGTTCCCAAGAAGGGTCCTTAGTGAAGGTGTATTTGCTCTTACAAAGTAATGTGCACTATCCAATTACATTTTTATTAGACAATCATTAATCTACTAAGTCAGAAAAAAATTCTCCTTAGAAAAGCTTTTGAGATTTTGCATTTATTTATTTTCTTGAGTAAAATTTAGGACTCTTGAACTTATTTTTCATTATAAAGCAAACAGAAAGCCAAAAGATTATTCCTGTATTAAGAGGGTGACTACTTTCAGTGTAAATCTCACAATCTAACATCTGTTGCAGCTTATTCCCTCATTTTTGGCTGCCAGCATTTTTATCTGTCTACCATGAAAATGGCAGGTTTCTATGAAATTCTGTATTTTTCATGGAAGGAAAATTTAGCTATCTTAGGTTCTGTAACAGATTCTGGTTTAGGATTGATCTGGGTCACTCTGCAGGTTTTCAGTGTATTATCTACACAAAGTTTTCACAAGGTAAATAAATAAATATTAATTGCATTTCTGCAGATAAGAAATTAAGAAAGAATGTAACAGATTTAATATTCAACATGTCACTGGAGAGTAACAGGTAATCCCATGAAAGCTGTCCCCTAGTTTCTAGAGTGACTGTACATTGTGAGCTCTTGCTTGGTAGAATCTGAACTGATGGAAGAAATGTTTCATGTTTAAATATAAACTCAAATTTTTTATTTTTGTTGCTTTGCTTTTTTCCAAAATTATGTGCCAAGATTTTATTTGGTCTGTACTAGATTGGAAGCATGTGGGTAAACAAAAAGCCAGACTCATTTTAGAAAAATAATAATTTTGGTCTAAGCACACTTCTCCAAGGAGGCCTTTCCTCCAGCTGATGCTTTTGTTATGAGAATCAAAACCTCCAAACCAAGTTCGGAAATATATCTCCACTCCTTGGCTGATTATGTGTTTGACAGAGGTTGGTCTATTTGCAACTATTTGATGGGATTTTTTAATTAACAATTCTAAAATCTACAATCACCTGAGCTCTGGTGAAGTGACTCAAAAGACGATGAACAAATATAATAGTCCTCTCTCTAATATGTCTGGTCTTTAACATCTTTCAGAAATGGCCACATCCTCAGCTGTCTTTCTGATCAAATACACTTTCCATATTTAAAATAAATTACATTTTCACATGATTTTTTTGTGTCTTCTGTTTCAGTAATTCACACATTTATTTATACCATTAAATTTTCTTGAGGTCTTATGAAATAAGAAATATTCACATAAAAATCATAATTGCTGTTGTAGTACTTAAATAATGCATGTCTTTAGAGTAAACAACCCAAGCAATAACATGAATTTTTTTTTAACAAGTAGAAAATAAACTACTATTCCATGTTATAAACCATGAAAAAATATTTGGATTAAATCTCTCTCTGGGTCTCACCATCTGCACTTTTATTTAGGCAAGAAAATATGACAAGATGTAAGAAAGCTTTTCAAAGTAAGAATAAAAAAATTAAAGCCGAATTGAATGAATGAACAAATGAGTAAAATATTCAAACATAAAAATGAATATATTAATATTTTCTTAGAAATAATTTATGTGAAGCTGACTTTATACAATCATTATCATGATGACGGTGCCTTTATATTAGACAGCATGACTTTGCTAAAATATTTTTATGAAATAAGGGCACTGATGTTCATTGTCATAGACTGACTTCAGAGTCAGTTTTTAACTGACAAAAAACTTTTCCTGAAGCTTTCCTTTTCTTTGTGGAACCTAATATTTTTCTCTTAAGGAAAAGACAGGTCTCATCCTAGGTCTCATCCCTACAACAACATGTAGTCAAAAAAGATTTCAGTGTTCTGCAAAATATTTCTTTCCATGTTGTATTTGTCTTTATGACAATAAATACAATGAGATAATGTTTAGCTTTGTAGTGGTTTCATGTTTGCCAATTTCTATTTTCCAAATTAGGTGTAGTGATCCGAATGTCTCCTAAAATTATTACTCTTTTTCCTACTGTGAGATAGAATTAGGAGAAAAGCAAAGCAGGCTTTAACTTAAAAGGTATAAAGATAGATTTATTAACAAACACTAAAAGAAGAGAATGAGAATCAAAATGAAACCTTCAAAACACTTTTCCTCCCTCCACAACCGTTCACTTTCCCACTGACAACATAAATAGACAAAATCTGTGATTTTCAGTCAGTTTCACCACTTTAAAATAGTCTTTCATCAGTTCTTAGGGAGAGGAGCCTATCTTAGAACTCCCATGAAGACATCGCTACAAGAAACAGTTCTTTGGTGACTCCCATGTCACGAATCTGCAGTCACCCAGGGAATTCTGCAAACCATGAAGTCCCTCCCATTGGCAGCTTTTCCCACAACTGCATACGGGCCATATCAACTTTTTTAGGGTACAGTTTAAGGATGACATTCTAGTATAAAACGAAGGTTCTCTTCATCTATCTCCAAAATCATCTTCATCTCAAGAAACAGAGGTCTTCTTTTTCCCCTGGGGAAAGGGGACTTCATCTTTATCTTCCTCTGTTCAAAATTCTCCATTAGATCACAGCTATATCAGTCCACGACTCTGACTAGAACTTTGCATCCCCCTAAAAAACATTCCATAAGTTACAGGGATATTTTAGTCCATTCTCCATGGCCTCACAAGAGAAGTCCAGCCCAAACTAGGCAACTCCTCAATCCTTTCTGCCAATTAGGACTTTTAGTCTCTCTTCACTGAGTTCCGTCTCATTCTGTGTCTTTCCACGTTTCAATCGCTCTGTCTTTTCCTGTCACTCAGAGAAGGGTTAGTGCTTTGTAAGTTTCATCTGTGTAAGGAAAGAGTTAACATCTCGTCTGGCCCTGCAGATGTTCATGTGATTTCTGCCGGGCGGCAGCCGCTCTTGCTGCACGGCTGTTGGATTTCAAAGCCACGCTGATCGATGGGGGCTCAGGAACAGCAGCAAAGATCTTAGTAGCCAGGCTGGTGGATGCCTCCCCCCAACCCTCAGTCTCATCAGAGTGGGCTCGGTGGATACATTGTAGCCCTAATTCCATGCCTGAAATGTTTTGGTTTCTGAAATTCTTTTCCCAGGCGATTTTCTGTAAACAAGAGAAATGTTTTTGTGACTGTACCTATGTTATCCACTTTTACTCACAGGAGAGTTTCCTTGATGTCCCTCTGTTTTAACCAATGTGATTAAAGAGGTTTGCCTTTGTTTCACCCATCAAATTAGTCTATGTAAAATGGTATAAAAGGGAGACACATCTCAAAATAAAGGAGTCATTTTTGTAGCCTTCTGATCTCGGAGTCTGTGCCGCTTTTAGTGAACAACAGCGATAGACACCTCCCTCAGCCATGCCAGTGGCAGGGCAGCCCTTAGAGTTGGCTGGATGTTAATAGCTGTGGCTTCCCCTTCCCCACTGGCAGCTGCTGGGCCCGGGGCTTGGCCAGGCCAGGCTGGCTCTGCCAACACTGTGGAGTGGTGGGACCTGGCTGGCCCAGCCCACTCCACAGAGTGGCCGCTCGGGCCTGGTTGCTACCTGCTCCTCAGGCCAGAAGGAAAAGGGCAGGTCCTCAGCTCAACTCAATTCTTATGTGTATTTGCAAAGGCACATCCAGCTTCCTCAGTGGTTATACAATATGTCAGTATCTACAAATTGGGCTCTGATAGGTCCCTGTCCTTTCCAAAGGAAATTCCAAGGTCCTTACAGGGAATTGTTTCCTTTTTAACTAAAAACCAAGCTATATTAACCCATGACATTTGATTTTACAATAGCTTCGAAGTTTATTTTTTGGTTTACTAGCAAATATGCTTCCAGGTAGTATTACAACAAACTTTGGATATAAGTACATCCACAATCAAAATAAATTCAATTTAAAAAGTGATAACTTTTCTGAATTTGTTCATAGTTATAACTATTGGTTTAGGAATGAAAGATATCATCTTTCTAGGAGGAAAGAAGCAAACATTTGAATTATCTAAACTGAAGTAGTATTTACTGAGAAGATATCATCACACAAGTGAGGTAGTATTTCTCATGAGGTCTTTAATCCCATGAGCCTCAACCAGCTAATCTACACTATCTGTAAAAAAAAACAGCAATAAACTGCAATACTTGTTACTACTTTCCTCCATTGGTTCTAATAAAACATAAATGAATTGTTTCTGTTTGTAGCAGTATTTGTAAGACTGTCCAACAGATTTAAGAAACACAGGCTGAGATTAACATTCTGATTCTTCCTTAACTATACAGAGTATATATAAATACATGTAGAGATATAGCAATATTCACACACAAATTACTTCCTTGCTTCTTGGCACTATACATGGATACAAAATTTTTGCTTGTGGTGGGTAAGCCTTGTCAACAGCCAAACTCCCACCCAGCTGCTTTTCATTCCTCTGTTTTGTGAGGCTGGGGAGAAAACAGGAGAACAAGAATGAGAAACCATCTGTATTGAGGTAAAGAAACAGAATAAAGACAAAAGACAAGTACCAGTCACTGTCATGGAAGAACAAATTCAGCTTTGGGAAATTAGCTTCACTTATCGTTAATTAATATATATGTTTAATTATTGATTCATGTATTTGAAATCAAAGAAAAGGCAAAAAGAAACAAGAATTTCTCAGCTGTGGAAAGCACCTTTTCTTCCCTTTTACCAGGCTCCATATCACCCCAGGTACCTCTTCTCCTTTTATATCACTTCAAGTAGCACTCGGTCCCTCCATCAGGCAACCAGTGGGGCAAGGTGTGTTGTGCTCCGGAGGCTGAAGTTTCCCTCTGCATGTCTGTCCTCTCTCTTCTGCTGCTCAAGAGCTCTCCATCACTGACTTGTTCTTCCTATTCCTTCTTTCCTCACCTTGCTGTTCCCTCTGTCACTTCTCACTCCTTTTTACTTCCTAACCCTCACTATCTCTCTGTGTCCTTCTTAGACACTCAATCTCTGCAATGCCCCTGTCCCAGCTGAGGGCTCAGCCATGCCCTGTGGCTGCTGGTTGGATCCGGCTGGAACCGGCTGTGTCCGGCTGGGGCTGCCTCAGCCACAGGCTCAGCTGCACCCTGCAGTGGGCAGTTGGATCTGGCTGGAACCGGCTGTGTCCGGCTGGGGCAGCCTGGGCCTCCCCTTACAGCCAACTGCCAGTGCTGGGACACCCACAACCCATACAGCTCCAGAAGGAAGAACTGTCATTACATTTGCACTCAGCTGTCCAACACGTATCATGGGTATTTCTCATCCTGACAACTGCCATGACAAAATTTCACAGCCATCTGTGAAAAACATCTGCATGCACACTTGTGCTCCTTTGGCCTCCCTTGATCTGAGGGACCCTACCACGGGATCACATTACATTACACTGGAATTAGACTCAACCAAAACCACATATTATTCCTGACTCTTAACCTTTCCGAACTTCATAGCCCAAATACTTTTGTCCTGGTTCTGATAAACCTGTGGGTGACCAGAAGTTGAAATAACTTAAAAGTCATAAAAATCACTGTGTAAATGTAATATATTTTTTCTTAATATTCGCTAGTCCTGCATTTATTTGCCTTCCACCTGTTCTGGTTTAATAATTATATTTTGTTTGAAAACTAGACTAAATCAATTATTTCCTGTACTAAATGACAAAACAAAGGCTTTGTGTAATTGATCACAATTTAGGTGATAAGACACATTTTTTTAAGGACTGTGCTCCAGAGCAAGACATATGAGGAAGAGGAAGTTAATACATGCTTAACACATCTTTCACTCAACTGCCAGCCTTGTACAGATTATGAATGAAAACTAAGAAAGCTGAAATTGCAAGTAAAAAATACAGGCTCAGCAGCTAGATTCATCAAACAGAAGGAAACTTGTTAGGGATGCCTTTGAAGGCAAGCCAGTATGAAGTCCCATGTAGGGTTTTCACAATTTGCTGTTCGATTACAATCACACCTTTAATGATTTCTACCCTTTATTGATGTGCCGTGCTCACTGATTTATGCATTAGGTCTGGAAACAGTGCAATAAATGCTTCCTATGTGTTATTTTCTTACTTCTTACTTGGTATCGGGACCAGGAATACAAATAGCATTGTGTGTATTTCCCTGATGAGTGTGCTCTGACCACACTTCCTGTCTCCACTGACTATTTATAACCAGCAATTCCTCCAACTATAGGAGAATGAAACCTCTTGAGAGAAGCTAACATGTTTTGCTTAAGATCTTGGTATAAAGAAAGTCACAAATCCTACCATTTCCCCTTTACTAGAACAGTGGCTTTTAAGTGCTGCCACAGTGCCGTGGGATTCATACTCAGAATTCCTTTGAATTGCAGTTTCATGTCTTAACACATACCTCACACATAGCTCTTCTTTGTTAGGATGGGGAGTTGTAACAATGTGCAGATCAAATGAAAGCACTTTTTTATGGATGAAAAGTCTTCGGGTCAAACTCAGACGTGATTTTGGCAAAGAGAAACTTGTGCGTCCTTAGCAGAAGTATGGCTGCTTAGAAGATCCATCATTTTTAGCTCATGAACACTTACTGTTTCTACATTCATAGCTAGTCAATGAAATTACATGTCAGTAACCACTGAAGAAACAAACAAAAAGATAAATAAACTGGAAAAGAACTATTCAAAAAGCACCATCAGTAATGAAGTTCAGTCATGCCTTCTACTGCACACAACAGTAAGCCCAAGAATGTTCACGTCCCACTGATCTTTTATTGTCTTTGAGCTAAATTTTCTACTATTCAATCAGATGAAAGGGTTTTTCCCCATCTACGTTTTCTCGCCTTTTTTTTCCTTCTGGTAATGACACCTACTAAACTCAGTTGTGAACAATCAAAAAATGTAAGAATTTCTAAAGGAATGGGTCCTTAATTTGATTGATTTTAGTAAGACTTGCATGATCAACCCTGTAGGAAAAGTCTTGAAGGCATCAGTGAGAAAAAAAGATTTTTCACTCATTCTGATTATTAATAAAAAATAAAGAAAGGAAAAAAATACATTAAAATACAGTGAATATGATAATGACTTCACAATTGCAAAGTAAAAGCATGGCTTCAGGGTATTAAAAAAAAACTTTTCTGTTTCATATTATATCTGGTGAGTGTCCCAGTCCCTGTTTTTTGTAATTTTGAGAATAGAAAAGATAATCAAATCAAACTATCCTCTGTCAGGTGATTAAAACACAACTTTGCCTTTGAGATCAATGCTAATTCTAACCACATTTTGTTTTTTATTTTTCATTACAATTAAGGAAAAAGAAAGGGAGGGTTATTATGACTCTTCTATTTTATATTTGTTTAGTTAGCTTAAATGCTCAGATCTGTGTTATTGTCTCAGCTTTTCTGAAATGATTTTTGAAAGCTTTTTCTTCAATTTTTTTTTACATCTGTTTAGGGAGATATAGAAAGAGAAAGTGAACAACGTATTGGATATAAACATGATTTCAAAGCTGAGATAAAAAACAAGTTTGAAAAAATTGTTTTCTGATGAGCCAGTCAACAAGTTAAGAATTCCATGTTGGTGGTTTGTGTTTTTTTTCTGTTGTTTGTTTTTTCTGGTTTTTGTTTGTTTGTTTTTTGTTTTGTTGTTGTTGTTGTTTTGTTTTTGATTTTGTTTCTCGTGGGGTTTTTTTTTGGGTTTTTTAAATTCTATTTTAAAAAATATTTTGAGCATTTCAAATGTTCCTTGTAAATGAAGGATTTTTTTTTTTTTTTCTGAGATAAAAGGCTTTTAAAAACAGAATGTTGCTGACAACAAATTTTAATACTGGAAAATCCAAACCTACTTTTTTTTTGTATTCTAAGAATTATTCTCATATGAGCAATGGAACAAAATCCTTGTTTTTAACCCGTTTCTTCATTAGCTTTCTTAAACTTAGTCTCCCTTATATGAAATACAACTAATCATGCAATTTTGATAAAATCAACCAGTGTATCCTTTTATCATCACAAATTACCTCAATCTGATCGATTTCTACAGAGGATAGACTCTCTATAATATATTCAGTAACTTAGTAAAATACACCTGAATCTGCCTTGACATATCTATGTGTATATATGATTTTCGACCTACTAACCCTTCATACCAAGAAACTATTTAGTCAATCACAGTGAATGCATAGAAAATTTACTTCTTACTCCAAAATATCTTCACCACTTGGTCAACAATTTATTTTTTAATGTGCCCCAAAGCTCTATTTTCTTATATTACTCCTATAATGTAAGAAAATTTAAAGACCTTGAGACAAGGTAACAGCTTTCACGTAAATAAAAAGTTATTGGAAAAAGGAAGACAATTAATTGTTCTTTATTCCATTGCCCAGAAGTAATGGGCTTAATTTGCAAGGAGGGATATTTAAGTTAGATGTAGAAAAAGATGAGGTTTTATCTATTGTTTAGGGTAATTAGGCTTT
>VYZR01015244.1:22220-32923 GCA_013400675.1 Oxylabes madagascariensis
TATACAACCTTAGGTTTGATATCTGTCATTTTGTGGTGGTGTTAATTTTGTGATGCTGTTGGTGCATTAAAAAAAACCCAATCAAACAGCAATACTCTTGGGCTTCGCATGTGCTGTAAATAGGATAAAAAGTCAGATTCATCCCCACTGCATTTCCAATGACTTCAGCAGCAAGCCATCAGGGATGTAGAATAATGACCTCTACTTCCTAGTGTTTATTAGGGAACAATAGAGATGCCATAATTTAATCCCATGTGAATGTTTGAATCATTATCAAGGGAACTTACTTAAAATAATTTCCTTCCTCTTTCACTGAATTTGCATTCTTTCTGTTAAATANTTCTGTATTTGCCCTCACACAAGGGGTCTGATGCTATCTGCTTCCAGGGAAAGCATCAAAATATTCAGTTTCAAAAGCTGAACTTGAAGAAAAATAAATGAGCTGTTAAAACCAGCTAACCATGGAATGGTACATAAAATCAGATACTGAAGGGCACAGCATGTTGTTGAGCAGAATTAACCTTTTTCCTATAATGCAAAGTACGTTACAGATTCCATCAGAAGAGTAAGCAGTCTCCTATCCACAGGGTCAGCTTATTTCTCAGTTTATACAGGGGAAAAATAACACTGCATATGCTAGCACCCTGAGATTACAGAATAAACACCTGGCATTTTGCTTTGCATGGTGTCTCAAATTGCAAAAAATTTGTGTTTGATGGTGTTTTGATATACTTGGTAACTGATTTCAGTGTTTTTCACCTCTCATGAAAGATTTGGCATTTAAATTAATCTCCTTGGTAGGAGTCTGCCAGGAGGACCACTGAAAAAGCATGTTACTATAAGTGAAGGAAAACATCACAAATAAAAGGACTTCTTTCAAGTTATGACTGTTTTTTTGTTTCTTTATTTTTGTTGTTCCTCCTACTCCCTATCCCCCCACCATGTTTGCTGTTCAAAATTAATTAAGAGCACCTGGGTTTAGCGAGTTTGAGGTTTTTCCTTATACTTAAGATGGCTATAGATCCTATTGAGTCATTAGGGTTCTGTGGACTGTGTTCTTAACTAACCTCCTTGGAAAGACTTTCTGAATTTGTGCATGAGATTACTAATTTGGAAATATCTCTTTGAGGTTTCTTTTGAAGAAGAATCAGTAAATCAATACTGAATTTTTAAATTTTTTTATAAAAATTAATTTTACCTACATTTATCTATTAATTTTTTCACCTTTTCTTCCTCCTATTTCATACCAGGTATAGCAGACAACATATTCATTACAGAAAAAAATCACGTCTTTGGTAAGGGAAATTCTACAAGATAGGAAAATACTGATTTCAGTGGTTTTGTTATTGGGTTTTTTTGTTTGGTTGGGTTTTTTTTGTTGTTTTTTTTTTTTTTTTTGCCATCAGCTTGCTGTCCTCTGACACTCAGGCTAAGTTTTAGAGTTTTAGAAATCATTGGGAAAATACTGAAAACAAATCACATGCCTTCATAAACCTTTTGGGGAGGCCCCATTTTGAATACTTGCTATATGCATTTCTGGCCAGAATGTATTATGTAGACTACAAAAGATACAGAGAAAGGCAACAAGGAAGGCTTAACACCCAGAAGCTGAGAATGAGAAGAGACTGCAAGGAGGTCTCTTTGATTAGCTTTAATTCAAACAAATTAGATCAATATTATTTGTAGGCCTGTGACTCAATTGAAATTACATCTTTCAGCACACTTTAACTAGTCCTCAGCAATAGGTTAACACTTCAGCCATTGAAATCAGATTTTTCTTCCTTTTTTTTTTTTCCTTGTTGATACAGTTGTCAGTCTTTGTAAGAATAAACCAGAACAAAGATTGCAAAATTACTTGGAGACTATTGAAGAAGCGAGAGTGTACTCAGTAGCATTGCATGGTTTTCTGCTGTGTTTCATCTCTGGAATGACTGGAGGAAATGTGCTACAGAGAATTTTATTTAATTCACAGTTTGCAGAACCAACTTTGCCCCAAATCTCAGTCAGCCTTGTGTTCCGTGTTCTTTCTCTGTCAAAACTGGGAGGTTATTTAAGGGGCATTCACCAACGCTTAGAAGTATGTTTCTGTATTCATATTAATTGCATATCTGTAGAGTGTTTCTGGAACCTTTTGAGAAAAGGTCTTCCCTGTTGTGCTGGTACAAATGTTTGTGTGACTGTGTGGTGAACATAATTGGAGAAGTGAAACAGCTGGAAAAATAATTCCTTTCACACTGACTTTCTATTACTTCCTTCCCATCACTTCAGTGCACACAAGGAAAATGAAGATCTTCTAGGCCAGAATTACTATCCAGAAGACAGTAATTTCTTTGATATAATTGCTATCAACAAGATACTAGAACTGAACCTTCATTTCCCTGCATGTGTTATCTGTGACCATTATAACTCATATATGAAATGAGGAAATGATAGGCATGTTTCTGTCATGCAGACTTCCTAGAGAGCAAATCTGCAACATGATCGTTTGGTGGGTTCTTGTTGAAAGGGAACTCTCAATGCAGCTTTCCCCTTGCCCTGTCTTGGGCTGGAAGGAATCCTGTTTGCTGTCTTTCTCTGCGTCACTAAAGTATGAAAATACACGTGTGTTCAGTGGATGTTTCTTAGCATTTGTGTTCAGTTAGAAAAAAAACAAAACGGAGTAATAAAAGTAAACAGCTCATGTTCTGTTATCATTAAGGTAGTTTAACATATAACATCTGTATGTATTTCTGTACTTTTCTCAGATAAAGAACACATACTAGGCCAGACAATTTGGAGATAAAATTGTGGGTGCTATTAGTACAGAGCATTAGCTGGATCTTCCAGATATTACTGCATCAGCTTTCATAATTGTGCACTTGGTGCATTCCTAATTTGTTTAAATCTAGTTCTAATTTCTCCAATAATTTTTATGATTTAAAATGATTTCTTCCATTATTTTTTTGTGGAAATGAAGAAAAAAGTCATCCTGGGACATGTGAGTATGGTAACTTTTAAAAGATCCAACTGATCTCAATATTAACCAGTTGCAACTGGTCCCTTTCACAGCCCTGTAACTGCCATCCTCTGGGACTGAAAATACAGGTCCATGTTTTCCTTAACCTTTGCAGAAGGTACATCTGGAATCATTGTGTTGTGACTGAGCAATGCAGTTAACTCAGAATATATTCAGAGTTTTATGATCCTTAAGTCAACAGAGAACCTACTGTTCATGTTTTGCTCTGTATTTCTTAGCAGCCTTCTCTCTACGTTTTTTTTTTTCCTTTTGAAAATGTGAGTTGTTTCCTGTTGATATGAGTGTCCAGAGTGCAGAACCATGTCATATGCAGAGCCTTCTGCACCCTGTCCTCCTCAGCTAGGGCCTAGATAATTTCATTGCCTTTAAACCTACTTGCTGAGGAGGAAAGCAATTTGACTGTTTTTAGAGACAATCTTTGCTGTTTTCCCAGATACTTGTCATAGAGTTGATTTGTGACAAAGGTATTTTCTTGCAGTAAACAACTTAGTAAGAGGTGTGAATACGTAGCTCTCCCATGTTGATCTCTGCTGTTGTTTTGACTGGTTAGTTGGCATCAAATAGAGAGCACTTGTCTTGATGGAGCTAAGGGACTGTAAGATAGGAGGGTGGGAATAGGATAATTGTTCAAGAGGAAAGGAAAGGGGAACAGAGATAAGATTAATCTAATTTATAGATTAATGTACATTCCTTTACCATCTTATATAAACAGAGTTCCAAGCCTTACTAAGAAGGCTTTGATAATTCAGTGTCCGTATAGTATTTGCTCTTCAGTTTTCTGCTGAGAATGCAAATTAAGAAAATCCATTTATTTTTCAAAAACAATGTGTGTTGCAGGAGATTAGTGTAATTTGTCGTTAGCAATTACAGTTTCTTCTGCTTTCTATATTCAAGGTGTGTGCATTTGCACTTGTGTTAGTTGCAATTTTAGTTTGTAGATTCTGTTGCTTCTACCACCATCACTGTCTTTTCAGATGACTGTTGACAAAGAAAAAAGAAAGAAAGATGTTTGCACATTTAAATTAGTATTTTAAAGGAACATGAGTTCTGGATCAGCCAACCTTATAATCTTTTAGGTTTATGCATTTATTTTCTGACTACAGAGGGAGGGAATGGAGTTGGTTGTAGAAGAGGATATGTGCTGTAGCCATTACTAGCTTGTAATCATGTCAGAACATGCTGCTACCTGACATGCTACCACTTTCTAAAATTTTTAATGGATTCTGAATTTATCTGCAATTCTCCTGGAAGTATGAAAAAAGGTGCTTCATTCCTACAAACTAATTTTTTTAAATTTTCCTTCATTTACTCTGATCTCCGGAATGAAACTGCTGTATTTGTTGTGCTTATTTAATGTCCTGGGAAATGTGATTAAAAACAGAAAACAACACAAGCACTTTATGTACCGAAGGGTGTGTAGAAACAAATATGCCTTTATTTAAACCAAACAAACACCAAAGCCAAAGCCCCCACCTTTTCACAAGGAAGCAAAATATTCTCCCTTGAGCAATCTGTGTAATCTGCATGGGCTCATAGCTGTGTTACGTACAAAGGTGTTTTTTATAAGTATTCCCTGTTAGGATGTTGTGTTGATATTTGCAGAACTCTTAGGTTGCCTTTATTATACTTTCCAAATGTCTGCAGAGGCTTCTGTTATTGTTATTTTGAGAAGCTTTCTTGGCTGTATCTCCCAGAGCAAGTACTTCTGCTTTGAGCTAAGACTGAAACAGATTAACAGTTTTGCCTGTTTTTTTGGCAGCCATGCCAGTTTGTGATGTACCCACTTCACAAAACTGACCTGGCTAAAAGCAAAACAAGCAAGGTATTTACTGGTTATTTTTCAACCATGTTGCGACAGACTGTTTCAGTGTCACAGCAACAGAGGACAGAAGCAGTCAAAAACAGGATGAAGGGGCATTTCAAATCAGCAAACTGCTTAAGCTAGCATGACCACCATCGCATGACCACCAAGATAAATGACTACAAATCTACCTCTTGGTGCAATATTTGTTGCAGCCCTGCTATTACAAGTAGTTGCGGTCAAGGAAAGAGATTATTTTTCTAGTGTGAAAAGGAAATTAGGGTAGAAATCTGGAAGCCATGGTCACGTGGTCCTGAGGAAGGTTTTGAAGCGTGGGGCCACAGAGTCTGGCAGCCTTAAGAATTCAAATATTGTGAGAGCTGCTTCTTTGGATAGCTATTCTTTAGTAACAATATTGAGTTATGTTTTCTTCCTGGGTTAAGTGAAGGTGGCCCATCCACCTTGGCCAAAATCAGTAAAATGTTGGCCTAATTTGCTGTCATGTGACATGTCACGACATGATCTCATGGAGTTGATGTGAAATTCCCACTGAAGTCCAAGAGTCACAGTCAGCACGGAGCGGGCTGTGGACAGCCAAAGCCTGCAGTGGGGTCTGGCATTGGCCTGAGTCTCCACCTGTCCCACGGCCCCGGGCGGGGGCCAGCGCGGAGCCGTGAGGTGGCCGCACGCAGGGCTCGGCCCAGACCTGCCTGTCCGGCACCGCTCCTGTGGCGTCCCGTCAGTCCTGACAGCACTGCCCCCACGTCTGCCGTCAGACTGGGCCCAGCATTCCCACCCTGTGGGTAAAGGCCATTTTTTTACCAGGGATACTATTGAGGGTGCGGGGAAGCTGCCCGATAGGGCGAGACCATCCATAATTCCCACACTGAGGCAAAGGTTGACTTGGGTTCCCTGATGGGCATCCAGCAGGACCACAGGGAAGTGCGACCTCTGCAGCTGGGCTCACTTAGCAACACACAATCCCATCTTAGTAGAGTCACAGTTTAAAGAAACCAGGCTAGCCTTTTCTCTCTCCTAAGCTGCCTCTTACACTATATTGAGACCTTTTTACAAGCTAGATGAGAGCTTTCTAAATTGTCTTATTTTGTTAGTTGTATTTGCACGAGAGCAGAAAAAAAGGCTAAAAAACATGAATCTGATACTATTCCTAGACCTTTTGCTCTAAATGTCTTATCATGGCATGTGTCATGCCATGTCCTGTATTCCTTTTTTAATTCTGTATGCTGTTCCAAACATACTCATTTTGAATTTTCACCACTGACAACTGTCAGAACCTTCTAATTTATAGTTATTCCACATCTGAGCCTTAAATAACATCTGAACATTCTTCAGTGTGTCAGTGACCAGTAAAACTTTGTATGCCAATAGCATGGAGAATTGGAAAGGTTCTCTATGGATCCTATATCTATAAAAATTCCCTTATCTCTGAGTAGTTTGCATCTGTGGCTAACCTACATTTCTTCAGAATATATCTTAAATGTTCATACATGTGCTTTTGTTTCCTGAAAGGATACATACTTCGAGTTTTAACATTAACAGTTCCTGGGCATAGTACCATTACAAACTGCTAAGCTGATTTTGGCTTTATGCCTGGATGTGTCCATTCACTAAGTAGTTGTTAAAGAAAAATACAACTTCTAATTACATTAATCTCTTTGAATAGCTAATTTCCTCAGCACCGACTTCTTGTTATTTTTTTTTTAACAATGCTTTTTAGGGTTTTGTTTTATTGGTACTGGAGAGATAACAAATAGTAGATAGAAAAAACATGGCAATATCCAAACTATCAAGAACGTGTCACAGAAGCAAAGCATTGAACTGTCAGACTGCTTTTCTTAGTGTTTCACAGCAGCTGTGCAATATAAGGCAAAGTGATTCCTAATAGTAACAGATAGTAGACCTATTAGCCTCACTTGTGCAGTTGGTGGCATTGACCTGTGAAGACCTACAGTGTCTCTGAAGGTGCAAATTAATTTTCATACTGGAAGGCAGCACATGATGGTCACAAATAGTGCAGGGCCAGCCATAAACCAGCACAACTTGGCCTGGCTGTTTGAATTCTCACCTTCACTAAGAGCAGCAGACAGGTATTACATGACTGCTTACACAATTGCTTAGTCCCCATAGTCACCATTTAGCCACAGACAAGGCATTTTTTTCTTCACACAGAAGTGATTGCACTGATTGCTAAAAAAGTAGATAGATCAGTACTTAAGACCCCTTTCAGTTTGAACTGTTCACCTTCTCAAGCTCTCACTCTGATTTGAATCTTTTATTTCTTTGTCTGGGAAGTGTGAATGCTGCTTACATCATCTAGCTAAGAAGAGACAATCATCTGACAGGAAGAATTTGGGAGAGAATTTAGGCTGGATGTCAGGAAAACATCCTCAGGATGAGCTGAATTGTGAAATACTTTGCCAAAGAAAAGAGACTTTGCTGAGGAAAATGTCTAAGGCACAAACTGAGATTAGGCCAAGTGTTGAAAAATGTAATATAGAAACAGAGTAAGTATTTTGTGTTGCTCAGTGATCATGCATCCCTCTTAGCCTGGAGCATGGTTAATCAGATTGTCATTAAGTATTGTTCAGTAAGTTATTTCAAGGGTGCCTGTCATGGTAATGGGCTAAGAGTATGCTGTATTTCTCAAAAAGACTTCCACACTCTTTGTCAAGGTAGGGATTATGGGGAAAATGGGAAGCAGGCAGAAGTTGGACAGCATTTATCAAATCTGCTTTTCCTGTTGAATTTAAGAGTAACATCCTCACCCATGACATTGTACCAAGAGCCTTTTGTAAGAGGCTCTAAATAGATTGATTTCAGTATTTAGGAGCCTAAATTTCTCTGTAGAGTTCTGTAGCTGGCCATTTTTATTGAAGAAAATCAGAGGCACTATGTCAAATATAACCATTTCTGGCAATTTGAAAAAAATTTTCATATTCTCTGACAGATTCTGCAGTATGAAAATTTTAAAAGGAAATCCTAGCTGCAGTAAACATTCCTGCCAATATCTTGGCTTCCTTGTGAAGCTTTTCATTTGCTTATTTTTATGTCTCACCACTAAACTTCCATTTTGTTTATGTATTTGTTTTCAACTTTAAATTTTGGTGTTTGTTCTTACTTCGGACTCAGATGTTGTTGCTTATGACATCCAGGCAATCAAACTCTTGATCTCTCAAGAGGTCTGTTGCTAAAGAACAGCTTGTCTATCTGCTTTAATGTGTCCAGCTTTGGTCTAGGAAGAAGGAACCTGCACTCTGACTTTCTGGTTTTTTAAGGAAAGAATATTTAAAGGCAGTTTCAGGAATTCTGACAAATGAAGCTTTTCAAAATAAATGTTGTGATGAGTCTGGCAGCTCAACATCCCTTAAGGAATAATCTGTGCTAATTAAATAACATTGGTTTTACTTTTCATGGTAAGTTAGAAAGTTCTCACTTTGATTAGGTAAATGTTTATTTATTCTTTTATTGATTTCCAACTTTCCCTTCACATCCTAATGGACCTCACAAGGAGGCCTGTTCAGGGTAAATCACTCCACTCTGGAGAGGTTTTTTTGACATCTGCACAGTGAGGGGAACAGGCCTGGCCGCGAAATTTACGGATCAGGATTTGGAAAAGCAAAGAAAGAAAGTAATAAACATATGGAACTGATTTGAGGTAACTGTTAAGTAGGTCTAACAGCCAGATTAAATATGTCTTGGAAAGTTTAAAATAAGCTTTTTGTAGAGTAAAGCTTTTTGCTTATTTACTAGGATTTCTCTTTATCAGATAATTTCTGTAAATGTTAATGCATTGAACAAAAAAGTTTAAAAAGCCACACAACTCTCTACAAAAGCAGAGATTCCTTCACTATCTGCAGTTCTTAAATTGAAGATTTCCCCCCACAGAAGAGAATTTGGTTTTGTTTTGTTTATTTGTTCTTTATGGGAAAAAAAATGTTTCGTGTGACAAATGTTTAAGAAGGTAAGGATACTTGTAATATCCTAAAATATCTACATTTACCAGAGTACTCAACCGACTAATATACTATTAAAATGTTATGAGTGTGGTATACTTGAATTCTGGATCAGTTTTTTTCTTAATTAGTTCTGTGCTCCAATTATGCTGTTTCCTGTTTATGTTGCCATTTCCCACTTGATAATATGTAATGTAAACGTTCAAGCTGAGAAATTTTTTGGCTTGTTTGGAAAGTCATAAAGGGGGGTAAAACCAGAAAAATTTTCTTCTGCTGCCTATCTGAAACTACATTCTCAAGTTTTTTTCCTTTCAGTATGATTTGAACTGTCAGCCTAGTCAAGAGACATGCACTGTTTGTGTTAATGGTAGTGATAAAAAGATAAATGCCCAGACTTGCAAGTACACTACTGAACTGTTTTTCCTTCAGTGTGGTTGTGTTTGTGGTTGCTTTATCTTTTACAGTTTTTGCTGAGTTATAGTCCATGGAGTAAACTGTAAAACGAAATGGTATCTCTTACTGGATGATTAGGTACCTACCATGACCATATCCACTGCTGTTTTATGTCTTCTAAATATTTTCAGGGGTTTGCTGAAGAAAAAGTGGGCAAAACCCCCGAACTGTTGTTTTGATTTGTTTTTTGGGGGTTTGGTTTGTTTGTTCTTGTTTGGTTGGTTAGTTTGCTCATTATTTTGGGGTTCTTTTTTCCTTTCATTTGTCACCAGATAGGTTTTTTTCCTCCAAAAGGAGGAAACTTCCAGCTTCAGTCATCTTTGTAATTGTGCATATATCAGAAAAAGTTAAATGCATTCTTGAACACTTTATGAAGTGTTCCCATCTATGTAGAAAATTTGCTGATGCAACTAAGCAACTAGTCTAAGAGACAGGAGAGGCTATGAGTGTGCAGAGGCAGAAGGTGCACATAACAGTTTCCAGCTCAAGTTGTTAGTGCCAGTAGCGACAAAAACCCCACAGAGGTCTTGCCTGCTGAAGGAAAAACAGGAGTATGGGACACAGAGAAATCAGGTCTTTGAAGTGTGTCCTTGTGCAATGAAAGAGGAGGTGGCATGCATGGTCTTTGTTATGTGAAAGGATTTTGAGGGAAAAGAAGGCACTGGCATATCCTGAAAAGAAATGAAAGCACAGAAGGTGATACAAAAATGGAGCCAAGGTGCAGCCAATTTGTCCCAATATATTATCTTCTTGTGGGCTTTTACAATAAATTACATGGTACAAAAGTCAGTTGGGTCATTGTCCTTTCCTTTTTAACTTACTGGCCACTGTTTTCTCCTAATCCATTAAAAACTCCTGTAGGGGCAAGATGTGAGTATTTTTTCACATAGATGAAAAATACTGGAGCACATGCCTCGATGCACAGTGTTTCTGCATTTGAATTTTACCTTACAGTGGTCAATGCATGTAGTGTGTGGGTAGCTAGGATCTCTGTGGCATCTACCCACTGCTCTTGCTCTTTTGGGAAGTTGCTGGGTGTCATTGTGCTCAGTGCCTGCTCAGGAAAATGTGTTTGGTAATGGCTAACATCGCGTTAGAGTAAGTCAGTCTACTTAAACCCACACATCCAGGAAGTGAGTGAAGAAGAGCTAGCTGATGCCTGTTGGCTTCTGATTTCTGAACACATTGAAGACGAGGAACTTCATATGATGTCGTCTTATGACTTCTATTGTCAATACCTAGAACAGGAATTTTTCAAAATATATTCATGTGAGAGTTTTCTAGTGGATCAAAACATCTTAGAGTCCAATTGTAAATGTATTTTACCTTCAGGTTGGCCAAGTTTTTTCTGTTTTCAAGTGCTCTCACTTCTGTGTATTAAATGTAACAGTATTGGAGTCCCTCCTCCCAACTGATCAGATTTAAACGTCTTGCTCTTCAAGTTTTTGACACTGACTCT
>VYZR01015246.1:18288-37129 GCA_013400675.1 Oxylabes madagascariensis
GGGAAGTCTTTAAATGGGAACAAACCAAAACTCACAGCGGAAAAGAAGCAGAGAGGTAGGAAATAACATATTCAAAGGCTGTTACCGACTCAGGTGACTGAAACTGAAATGCTCCAAGGATGCCAGGGAAAATGTAAAAGAAATTGGTACCCTTATTAATACAGATTTTGAATGGTCTGGTGGGCTACATCCAAGACTTTCTGCAACTTGAAAATGCAGATGGCAGAGTACTAATATAGTATTATAGGCCAGCCCACTAGAGAAACAGTTCCAACTGTCCTAGACCTGCTCTATGTTAGTGTAATTTGCTGAACTTTGCTCTTCAACATTCCTATTTTTGAAGAAAGACTGCAGGGTAATGACTAAATAGCAAACTAGATATCAGGAAAAAATAGGTTAGAAAGGTTCGATTTCTACTGAGCTGAATTAGCCACTCAGTTCTAAGGTGAGATATGTTATATAACTATAAAATGTATTTGCACACTGAAGTTAAAATTCATATGAAAACTTAAATATTCAACTAAGTCTTGCAAGAAAATGTTCAGGTTAGAAATCCTCATGAATTGTAAAAAAAAGACTATGTATTTGACTCTGCATTTTACTCTCTAGAAACTGTGTGCAACAACACATTAAGAATTGGTCATGCTATAGAGAAAGAATAACAATAAGAATAAATAGGACTTTTTATAGAGCATGTATGCGTGTTTATAGACAGATGCTGCAAGCTGGCGTTAAATGTAATTCAGTATGCAGTACAATACCTTTGTTCCTTCTCTAAAAAATTAGTTCAAATGACCGAGATTCTTAGCAACACTTTTAACTTCTGGGATCTCAATACTGATTTAAAACCAGGTGTTCCTGCTTCCAACTAGAGTATTAACTGCATAGATAGTAAGTATTTGTTCTTATCTATTTTTACTCCTTTTTAGAAGCCAGTTTTTAGTGCCTGTGAAACACACGTTTTTTTCCCTACAAGAACTCAAGCTGCATACCTAGATGTTTTCCAAGAATTCTCTTTTGCTCCAGATGTTGTATTACTCAGTAATATCATATCAGTTATGAGTCTTGCTTTTTAAGAAGAAATTACATACTGTGAGCAGTGCTGAATTAAGAGCAAACTCTCTTCCCAGCTTTACCAGATCACAAGGAGACCTGGTGAGAGTATTAATTCAGTCCTTGGGCAGCAAGACATTTGTGCTGAAACTGGAATTCTGCATAGCTTGAGCCCTTGAAAATTACCAGGAAATTCTCTTTTGGTCTCATTAACAGAAGTCCACAAACTTTCTTGGTATTCTGAATGAAGAGCACTTCCAGCTCTCACTGATATGCTTAGAATTTGAACACTTTATTCTAGTCCCTTGTTACTTGTATTTACTCATTGGGAAGAACGCAAGGAACTAAAATTTCCCCATGGAGTTCTGCAATAGTAACAGTCAATAAAGTCATTGCAGACAGTGAGATAAAAATTATTTCATTTAAAAATGTAAACAAGGACTCATAAAATAAATTCTATGTAGTTTTATTGGACATACATGGAAGTGGATACAGAATCATATCTGTTGGGGGGTATTTACACATAAACACACACCAGCCAACTAAGAAATAACCCTCATCTTCTGTAGGGACTGAGAAATACAAAATATTGGAGAAGGAACATAACCAACATATTTTGGTCACAGCAAACATTTCAGGATTAACAGCAAAAAACATCACCCAACAGAAACACAAATACAAATGCAGTTCCTTCCAGTAAACACAGCTCTTATGAACTTCTATGAAAGAAATCCAAAAAAAACCACATACCACCTCTGTAGCATATAAAAAATTCTTATAATTCCTTACTTCTTTAATCAATGTGATGCCTACGAGATTGGCTGTAGGAGTACCTTAAAGTATCCATGATGCAAATGTTAACTATTCACATAATTCTTGACAGCCCACAGATTCTTAAGAGCACTGGGCTGCTGAGAGATGCAGAAGCATGTGGGATTAAACAACTGGGAAGGAAGTGCATGTCACACAGCCTTTTTTCTTTCAGTGACAATGCCAGCTTGAAGAAAACATCACAAGCCAACAAAATTAAGAGATGTGTCACCACTAAAAATTTGACAATAAAGAATTAAGAAGGCAAATTATTTGTCCAAACCAAGCAAAACAAACCAGACCGATTTCCTTACTTTTCAGAAGACAAATAACAAGGAAAAATATTCAAAAATATGCAAAATGTTGAACTTGCTACTTGGTACATCAGGCTTTCCAGGGAATGATTAAAAATTTGAAAAATCTAGAAATGCTGGTCAAGAATTTGCCAATCATGCAACAATCACCTGATTTCCAGGACTAGTTTCTTGGTTTCTTCAGCAGCATTTTTTTTCCAACAGAATGACAGTTAAAATACTCCAACAACTAAAGCTACGCCTGATAGGAGAGCCAGAACTCGGGAGTTATTGCGGTTTCCAGAAGTAAATGGTGCTTACAGAAGTTTGCAACAACTGTCTGCTAAGTACAAATGAAAGCCCATTGCTTGTCATAAAATACTTAAAATTATCTATAATCATGGGCGATGTTTCTTTATTCTTCCTTCAGATACATTATTTAGTTCAGTAAAAACTAACATGCAGCTACTTGAAATAACAATAGGGCTGTGTTTATTACTGATGGAGTCAGTTTTACTACAGAAATGTCAGCATCGCCAACAACCTGCATGCCTGGAGCTACAGCCTGCGAGTGGAGATGCAGCGGGAAGGCCGAGGTGCGATCAGTGCGCCTTCTTTCCTTGCCGGAGCCGCAGCCTTTCAGCAGGGCAGGCGCGGCAGGGCAGGCCGGCGGCGGGCCGGGGCGGCCAGGCGCGGNGCACCGCCTGCCGCCCCCCGGGGCAAGATGGCGGCCTAAGGGGTGGCGGGAAGATGGCGGCCGGCGAGGCCGGGCCGCGGGGCGGAGAGTGCTGCGAGCTCCCCAGAACCGGCACTCCGCTCTCGTCCTCCCGGTGGTCTCCTGGCCAGGGCAGCACGCGTCCTTCTGGGAAGTTCCAGCTGTCAGGCTGCCTTGCCTGCAGCTGTCCCCCATCTAGCTCTCTCACTTTTACCAGCGTGTCCTAACAGCTGCTGAGGCCTCTTCTCTACCTACTACGTAGAGCAGAGAAGTGCTGATTCCCTCAGTTTGTAAAGGGCTGAGCGAGCTGCAGAGAAGAAAAAGAAATCACAGAGCTCAGTTCACCAGGTTCACTCGCCAGGTTTGGCAGGTAGCTGTGCTCAGGAGCATGCCCAAGGTGGCCAGTTCTGCAGTCCGCAGGGAAACCAACAGACCATCCCTCCTGGCCAAAGCTGTTCACGGTCTGAAGAGGGGATCAAGGCTAACTGCAATAACCCTGATTTCCTTAGTTTCTTTGTGCTCTGCAGCATAATTCGCACCATGAGAACTCTCTACTCAAATTAGATAGCTCCTGCAGGCCATGTCTGACGGAAGGATGAAAAACTCACCTTTGTTTTTCTTGTTTGCTCACTATATTGAAAGACAAGCTGAGGGATTTTACATGACCTAAATGCAAACTAGGTATTGTACAGTAAAAGCTCCTCAGATAAAAACAAACAAACAAACAAACCGCAATGACAACAAACGCATGACAGGGTTTGTTGACAAACAAAAACAAGCCATAATTTAGATGTTCTCTTTTTTGATGAAATTTTTGTAGAGTTTATCTGCAGCTGTTCCAGTAGACTAAGCTAAATAGGAAAAAATACTAAACAAGAAACATACACTTCATTGGAGACAAATCTAGGTCCAGTACCAAACATACAGTAACTTATTCTAGATGGTGTTGCCGAATGGAGTGACAATGACATTAACATCAGTGTCTTCCATCCAGTACCTTTATGAACATACATTTTTTACTAAAACACCCATTAGAAAGTCCTTTGGCTCTCTTTTTTCCTGGCCTTTTTCCAGAGAAATGTCCCAAAGTAAAGGAAGAATTGCTCAGTAAAGCAAGTATCTCAAAGACAATTCCTAAACCTCCCTGGATGTGCCATACTTTGGTGTTCCATTACTGTCCTGTTGGTGCACCAGACTGCTTTGGGAATATGGTTTGCCTAGACTGGAGCTGGTGGGTTTTTTCCTCTGTTGCTCTTGTGAGGATAAATTGCTAAGCAGAGGATGTTAAAAACCTTACCATCCCTAAGTGATGTAGATGTATTTTTTCGTTAATGAAGCTCAGAATAACGTTCTTAAAATGAATGGACTTTAATTTAATGAATGGTTTTCAAATACATCAATAACAACAAGAAAACAAAGGATGATGGCAGACGTTACTAAACAAGAGGAAGCAGAGAAGGCAGAGTTACTGAACACCATCTTTGCAGAGGTCTGCTCTGACAAGAGCAGCCCTTGTGAATCTCCAACCCAAGAGACGACACCAGGGCACAGAAATACTGGAAGCATTTCCCTTGGTCGAGTAGAATTGGGTTAGAGAACATCTAGGTAAATTTGACATGTATAAGTCCATGGCTCCTGATGGGATATATCCATGAGTACTGAGAGAGCCAGTGGATATCTAGCAGTGGCTGTTCACAATCATCTTTGACAGGTCTTCGCAGCCAGGAGAGCTCCTGGAAGCCTGTAAATCATGGCTGGATATCTCCTGCTGTTGTGTGATACAAGTAAAACCTGTGGAAAGTAACTAATGAAGGGACTCAACATAGTACTGCAGAGTTTTTCCAGCAACTGGAGAATATTTAACCAGACCTAACTTTAGTGGTCTCTTTTCAATGTGCAATCTTCACATTCATATATTCTGTTTTCAGTGCTACACAGATATCATGCTTAAACTCGTAGGAATTTTTAAGTTACATGTTAATTATCTGTGCACTGAGAAATACAGAATTACGGTCAGAGAAGTACCAAGAAAACAGTCTTTTCCTTATTTGGTGGTAACTGGTATAAAGTCTCTGTAAATCCTGGATAAGCAGATGATTATCAAAGAAGAGGAGAGACCTCAGCAGCTATGGAAATGCAGCTGCCATTTTTCTATTAGCCATCCACACAACAAACAGCTTCTGACATTATAGTCCTTCAGCATTGCTTGAATTTTATTACAACACAGTCTCAGTTGTTACATAACTTAAGAGATGTGACTAATAAGAATAATTTTAGGTACAGAAGCACGTAGTGCTCCTTCTATTGCACTGTAAAGATAAACAGTATTAATCCCAGGAAAATAAAGTTAAGAAATTTTCTATGCCAGGTGGAAGCAAAGATTTCATTGTCTGTCTTATAGTGTTCATTCTCTTTTGCTTAACCCTGGTCACTGGAGATGGAAGAAGAATGTAAAATATAAAGAAGTGCATACATTACCAGGCTTCTCCTTGGAAGTCAGCTAATGTGCCTGAGATACAGAGAGTGTGCAGTCTGTCTGACTAGAGAAAAGAGAAAGAAACTATTGAGAAATATATAATTTCTGTATTCTAGTAGATGATGTTGGAATAAAGTGCAGCAGTTCTAAGTATGGCTAAACTTTGTACAGAAGGGTTTATTGTACAGTTTGTTAAAGTATGTGACAATAACTTCTGAGAATGCCATTCATGAACATGTGAATTTCAACTAAATTTCCTTTAGCTGAAATGATTTTTCAGTCTCAAAAATGTGAAAATCGATACTGAACACCATATTCCAGAAATTGTTCAGCAGAACACTAAAATCCATTTCTTAGGTAGATATTGACCCATGACTGCACTCGAGAATAGAATTACAGCATTTGCTGGTCACTTGTGCTGTATTTAAGAGTAAAAGGTATTCCAGTTTTCTTGACTGTTGGTCTGTGTAGGTCAAATTAACCGTGTCAGTTCATTTTATATGGGCTGGTAAATAGCTGTTAGATAATGTCAGATTTCAGTTCCTGCTGTGCTAGGCAGGACACAGCCTGTTGCCCTTGGAGTCATAGGGCAAAAGTACCTCTAATTAAGATGCTGCTTTGAATCTGTTCAAAAAGCTTTTTCAGAAAGTTAAGGTTTCAGTTAGTTAAGTTCAGTTGGTCTCTCAATAATGTCTAGGAAATGTCTTCACTCCCTAAATGCATTAAATATGCATGTGCCCATGGAGACTTATATTTCAACAGTTGTTTGATTCATACATCCCAGTCTGCTTTAAGAAATCCCCACGACTAAACCTGGTAAATACAGTGAGTGTGTGAGCAGCTTGACAACTGTAACACTAAGCGGTGGGTTAGGTTTGATAGTATGAGCTTCAGCAAGTAGAACTTTTATGGACATCAAAGTGTTGTCATACATGGTATGTATTTTATATGTGTGCATACAGGTTTATATGTCCATCCTTCTGCAGTAGGTCAATTGCTTGCTCTTCCTCTTTATACCCTTTACCAGGAAGGCAGGGAGAAAAGGGATTTCTTGAACTGATAGATGCGTGTGGGACATGGCCATTTCCTGAGGCAAATATGGAATCATGGAATATTTTGAGTTGGGAGGGATGCACAAGGGTCATCAAGTCCAACTCTTAAGTGAATGGCCTATACAGGGATCAAACCCACAACTGCGGCTTTATTAGCAACATGTTTAACCAGTTGAACCAATCTTAAAGTAAGATGTGTTCCCTTGAAGAAACTGGTTTCTTGAACCCTTTTTCTAACCCAAGTCTTTCTAACAAAAGATAATTTCTGAGCTTTTGTAATAAGTATACAAGGGTATAAGACAAAACTGTCTTTAAAAGTTTGAATCTAAGAAACAAACTTCTACATTCCTAATTATCAGATCCACTTAAGGCACTAAGTCCATTACGTTAAAATCTAGTTTTCCCGGCCCCATTCATATTTCTTTTCCTTCTAAGATAAAGGATTTTTCTTTGCCTATCAGTGCTATGTTATTTTGAATTCACTGCAAAATTTATTTGGAGGAAGCAAGGAAGAATAATGAAGCCAAGCATAACTGTATAAGAAGATGTGAAAACTGCAAAGGCCTGCTCAATCAAGCAGTCCTCAAGGTTTCTCTCCAGGATTCCAGGACATTAGAAGCCTTATTAACGCCCATACTGAGCATGAGCTGAGGCTCCTTCTCACCTCTGAAGGACTGAAATGTAGAATTTAGTGAGGGTCATGCTGTAGTGTCATACTCACTTGTCATCCAGAATTGCCCTCAGTCTGATTTTGGGAAGTTTCTAGCAATGCTCTTCCTTTACCCAAGTGAAGATATTACTGTTCTTCCTGTGCTGCTGTCAGCCCTGTCTCCCTGCAAAAGTGAAAGCAACATAGTAGTTAAACCATTTTGTTAAGGACTTGCTTAAACACAGTTAGGTTCTCCTGTTGGAGTTGGCACAGGAGTTCACCAAACCTCTTTCAATCATTTGTCAGCAGTCCTGGCTAACCAGGGGGGTCCTGGACAACCACAGCTTGTCCAGGGGGATGCTCATCTGCAAGAAGATTTGAAAGGAGGATCAGGAAAACTGCAGGCCTGTCAACCTGACCTCAGTGCTGGGGAAGGTCATGAAGGAGATCAACCTGAGTGCCATCATATGGCACACGGCATCAGGACTGGGGCATCAGGACCAGCCAGCATGGGTTTAGGAAAGGCAGGTCCTGCTCAACAAATCTGATGTCATTGTATGACAGAGTGACCTGTTTAGTGGAACTGTCCTATACTCAGCACTGTTGAGGCCACGCTGAGCTCTGTCCAGATAAAGGCAATGGAGCTAGTGAAAGGTCTGGAGCACAGTCTGATAAGGATCAGCTGAGGGAGCTGGTCATGGAAAGCTGAAGAAAAGGAGGCTCAAGGGAAGCCTTACAGCTCTCTACAACTGCCTNTACGTGCACTCTGCACTGGTTAAAAAACTGGCTGGGCGGCCCAGCCCACCACAGCTCCACTGTGGTGAATGGACTTAAATCCTGTTGGAGAACAGTCACTAGTTGTGTTCCCCTGGGGTCAGTACTGGGTCCAGTCCTGTTTAATACCTTTATCAATGATCAGGATGAGGGCATCGAGTGCACTGTCAGTCAGTTTGNGAGTCAAATATTGGAACAGGCTTGGAATAGAGAATTGGTTGAATCACCATCCCTGGAAATATGTAACAGACATGTAGATGTGGCACTTGGGGATTTAGTGGAGTAGATGGCAGTGTTAGATAAAGAGCTGAACTCAGTGATCTCAGAGATATTTTCTTGATCAATTCTGTGATCCTATAAAAGGAGTGAGAGATAGAAGCTAAATTAGCATGTGAGTTAGACAGTCTATTAGGATATAGTGAGCAGACTGGACCTTTGGGTATCTAATTTAAAATTATGAGGTTTCAAATGGCCTGAGCTTACAAAGACACCAGGGTACACTTACATGAAAGCATTTATCAGATTTTTCATGACTGTGTATTGGCAAGCTGTGCCAAAAGAATGTATTGTAAACACAAAGACATCTGGTCTCATATTTGAATGGTATTGACTATGGTGGAATTTACAATCCGGAAAAATGGTGAAATGTGGAAAAAATACTTAATTATAGTATTTATCCAGGTAAATACTCATCTCTCTCTGCAGAAGGTGTGACTCCTATAGGTATAGAAAAGGAAGAGATAAAACGCTCATTGATGAAGTGGGTGTTATGATCTGCCCATTATCTAGTCAAATCACTCAAAACAGAGGTTTGAGTGTAAGCTTTTTTCCTGCAATGTACCTGGGATTCTTTTATTCTTTCTTATGAAAATAAATTGGAACACTATATGTGACTGAGCGGACTCAAATGTGGGCCAGTGTGCTAATGCTTCTGAAATATCTGCGTAGATAGAAGGGGGTGTTTCAAGCTCTAACAAGGCTCATCTTGTAAACTGTGCTCTCCCACCATTCTCTAACTCAACAGAGCTTTCCAGTTGTACACTGTTTTGCCAGGCAGAGTAAAGTGATAATTGCTTCTGTTTTACTTTTGTTTGCTGTAAGACACAGGTATTTCAGAATTTGACAACTGTTAAGACAGGAAAATCAGTGAAATGTACAGTGTTTCTTTTTAGTGAGTTTTGCAAATTTAATTGCATTTCTGCTTCAGTAAGGATTCCAGTTGAGTGAAGTATATGTTTACATTTGTGAATAAGCTTAAATATTTTGAGGGATTGGAATTTCAAACCAATGCATGGTTGGAAGGTTTACTTTGAGATAGATATCTAAAAAGCCAGAATTTGGGGGCAAAATTGTTAGAAATAAACCAAAAGAAATGTACAGCAGAAACCCGTTATGCTGGTAATGGTCTGCAGAAGCTTGTACAATTACACTATTAATTGGTGAAGCCTTGCTTATGTCTGTAGCAACTAAAATATGATGCTGTGGTTGGATGGAAAAGTCCCTATCACAAAACCCAATGATCAGCTTCTGCTTCAGCTGCCCACAATACCAGAGAGGGCAAAGCATCCCGTTGAATGAGCTGCTTTCTTACAGTCCTAGGTCAGAGTGGCAGCGGAGACAGCAGAGGGAGTTCAGTCTTCTGTGAAGTGTGTGTGTGTATGCCCAAGACTGCTCAACCTACATTTGATGTGGACCAAAGGAAAGCTCTTTTTCAGAATTACTGGTGCTAGCAAGTTTCTCCAAAAATGTTTTCTTGTCCCCAATCCATAAACTATTCTACTGACTCCAGATTTCCTCTGAAAAGCCACAGTTTGGCCAGCTGTGTTCCCTGCCTAACACTGCAACTCTTTGCTTTTAAGTCCTTCATACACAAGGCTATGCTTTTCCTTTCTCTTTCTCCCACATTCCTCGTAGTTCCCTCATAAGATTTAATTTTCTTATTCTTTTGACTCCTCTTTTATTTGAGGAGAGATAGGTTTTGTACTGCTTCTTGTAACATGAAGGAGTGTACTTGTACTGCAGAAACCCTGATTTCCTGATACAGGAACCTGGACAGAACCAGCAGGATTTGAAGGCCTCTGCTGCCTAGCTCTTGGTAGAGCATACACTCTACTGGACTGAAAATACTCCTATATCCTCTTATTTGTTGCTGCAACAAATTACTTTATGGAGTGCAAAAACTGAATTGGGAAGAGTGGGAACAAAACTTTCTCTATTTTTCTTTAGGAATAAATCACAGTCTTTACTGAGGTCTTAGCTGACAAAATATGGGAGATGCACCAAACATCTGCTTCAAAAGGAAACGCTTCTTTACAGAAAAAAAGCACCAAACCAATCAAACAAATAAACAAAAATATCACAAAAAAACCCAATCATGGCATCTTTTAAAATCCACTGGATGCCAGTATTGTCCTAATATGTCAGTATGATTTCTCTGCATTTCTCTCACATTTGAATTGTTGCTAGTTGCCCTTAGCAATGACACAAAATAGTGTCTTCCAAATAGTGGTTTGTCCCTTGCATCTGAAAAAGTTGTGTAATACTGAGCAAGGAAATTCATTATGTTCACTTTACTCACACATCTGGAGTCATCAGGAGGTCCCATTTTTAATCCCACTGTTTCTAAGGTCTCTTATTAACTAGCATCCCAAAGGACTGCTGATGCCTCAGGCACTGATTTCCCTTGCTGTACACCTTCAAGAGTGGTGCTCCCAGCAGTGGGGATTCCTGCAGCCTGATAGAGAAGGATGGCCACACTGGTCTCCTGCCACATCAGCAGTTTCCAAAGCAAAGTACCTGATTGGCTGCATCCAGGCTGCTATGAGATACTTGAGAGACAGACTTATACTGCTTGCCTACTGTTTGTTTCTTCTTCATCTACCACAGCTTGTACTGATTCAGTGCTTTACTGCATAATGCTACAAAGTCTTACAGTTTTTAAAAACATGTGACAGAGTGACTGTAAAATTGTACCACAAATGAAGCTCCTGAGACATGAAGTTGGTAGAATCTCTTTGGCTTGAGAATGATATTTAAAGGTTGCAATGTCTGTATTCAGTGTCTTTTTTTTTTTTTTTNTTAAGCTAGGTAATCAAGGAAGTCCTACAGAAACTTTTACCTGCATTGGCAGTTAGGAATTAATTTTATTAGTGCCAGCAAATTTAAGGGGTCAATGGCTGAGTTTTTAGCTTATATACAGTAAGCTGTAACTAAGGCATTCAGTGACTCCAGGAATGTGAGAAGCTTATGTATTAATATTCAAGCGCTCAAAATAATCAAGACATAAATTCTAATTTTTTCTTCTTGCCAAAACCTGAGATTGTCAATCTTTTCTGCAGGGCAGTTTAGTATGTATGCTGTAAATATATCTAGAACACCATAAAACATGGTGTTAATAATAAAGATTGGTTTCCTTTTAAGGCATCATGCAGTACAATTAAACAGTATGGAGCCTAATTTTTCAAGAGAATTTTGGTTTAGAACCACAGCTTCTCTGATTCTAAGTGCAAATCATTAGTTTATTCTTCTCTTCTGCTTAATTCTTCTATTTCACAAATATTTGCAATTTCATTCCTATGTAGACATTTTCGCTAGTTCCACTGTGATTGTTTGCTATTTAGAATGCAGTCATAATCTTATTTCTGAATAAAATTTAAGAAGTCAGTTCCCATTGTGGAGTAAGTAGTGCCATTATGGAGGAAAGTTCCTACATTTAGAAGGAAATCAGTGCACAGTACAGCAGGGCAGAGAGACGAATGCATAGTGTAACTCAAGCACATCTAAGGATACTAATCCTTTACTGTTACTATAAAGTGTTCATGAAGAAATCATTGCATTTTCTTTTTTAATTTATGGTCAATTGGTTATTATTTACTATCTTTTATGATTTCTGTGCCCCCCCCTAAAATCCATTTTTCAAATGTGTCTGTTATCATGGCTGTGTCACAAACATTTTCCTGCTAGTCCCCACTGGTAGCCTCTTGCACACAGCTGAAAGGGCAGAACCATGGTCATGTGGATTCCGGCACGGATGGTGAAACACAGACTTTTGAGTGTGTGAACCGAATCATTTTACTCTCCTTCACCCACCTCTCAAGTGTAATGTCCTGTCGGACTCACATTCATGATAATTCAGTTTCTGGTGTTGTAACAGTCTTTTGCACCCCTCATCCTGGAAATCAGATTTGATTCTCAAGACTTGCCTGCAATCTGCTGCTACTGGCCTATCACAGAATCACAGACTCACAGAATGGGTCATGTTGGAAAGGGACCATAGTGGGTCATCTCATCCAGCCTCCCTGCTCAAGCAAGGTCTCCCTAGAGCGCACTGCACAAAATTGCATCCAGACAGTTCTTGAGTGTGTCCAGGAGATATGTCCAGGAGGAGACGCCATATGGGTGTCTCATCTTCCTCACCTCTCATTGCAGAATTCTTTAATTTCTTCCCCAAGAGTAGGCCTACGTGCCAAACGTATCTTCAGCAGTGGCTCCCTGCCCAGGGCCCCATATGGCAGAACACTTGCTTTCCAAGCTGTTGCCCAGGAGCACCTGCAGAAATAGCACAGCCTCTTTAAGTGGTGGTTGGGGGGCCTGGAAGTGTGGCCACATGCTTGGGATGTTCAGACTTGCTGTCTGCAATGCACTTGCCAAGGCACCAGTGCTTCCTGCAGAAATGTGCCACCTGCTTCCTGCTCTGGCATGCCACTGCCATGGCATGGGCTGGGATGTTATGTCAGAGGCATGACCGATAACTCACCCAGCAGCTGCTGCCCCATGCTGTGTGGGATAAGGANATCTCTTTGGCTTGAGAATGATATTTAAAGGTTGCAATGTTTGTATTCAGTTTCTTTTTTTTTTTTTTTTTTAAATGCTATTAGTCTTTTCAGGAAAGAGATGTACTACTTTATTAACCAGGGGAGTGAATTCAATGAGATAGCTCTGTGTCTCACGGATGGTCTATATGTCTTTCTTCTGGATGCTGTTTCACTGAATTTTTGCCTAACTATGTTGTTGAGATTGAGCACACTGAAGTATTGATGAAAACAGTTAAGCTAGGTAATCAAGGAAGTCCTACAGAAACTTTTACCTGCATTGGCAGTTAGGAATTAATTTTATTAGTGCCAGCAAATTTAAGGGGTCAATGGCTGAGTTTTTAGCTTATATACAGTAAGCTGTAACTAAGGCATTCAGTGACTCCAGGAATGTGAGAAGCTTATGTATTAATATTCAAGCGCTCAAAATAATCAAGACATAAATTCTAATTTTTTCTTCTTGCCAAAACCTGAGATTGTCAATCTTTTCTGCAGGGCAGTTTAGTATGTATGCTGTAAATATATCTAGAACACCATAAAACATGGTGTTAATAATAAAGATTGGTTTCCTTTTAAGGCATCATGCAGTACAATTAAACAGTATGGAGCCTAATTTTTCAAGAGAATTTTGGTTTAGAACCACAGCTTCTCTGATTCTAAGTGCAAATCATTAGTTTATTCTTCTCTTCTGCTTAATTCTTCTATTTCACAAATATTTGCAATTTCATTCCTATGTAGACATTTTCGCTAGTTCCACTGTGATTGTTTGCTATTTAGAATGCAGTCATAATCTTATTTCTGAATAAAATTTAAGAAGTCAGTTCCCATTGTGGAGTAAGTAGTGCCATTATGGAGGAAAGTTCCTACATTTAGAAGGAAATCAGTGCACAGTACAGCAGGGCAGAGAGACGAATGCATAGTGTAACTCAAGCACATCTAAGGATACTAATCCTTTACTGTTACTATAAAGTGTTCATGAAGAAATCATTGCATTTTCTTTTTTAATTTATGGTCAATTGGTTATTATTTACTATCTTTTATGATTTCTGTGCCCCCCCCTAAAATCCATTTTTCAAATGTGTCTGTTATCATGGCTGTGTCACAAACATTTTCCTGCTAGTCCCCACTGGTAGCCTCTTGCACACAGCTGAAAGGGCAGAACCATGGTCATGTGGATTCCGGCACGGATGGTGAAACACAGACTTTTGAGTGTGTGAACCGAATCATTTTACTCTCCTTCACCCACCTCTCAAGTGTAATGTCCTGTCGGACTCACATTCATGATAATTCAGTTTCTGGTGTTGTAACAGTCTTTTGCACCCCTCATCCTGGAAATCAGATTTGATTCTCAAGACTTGCCTGCAATCTGCTGCTACTGGCCTATCACAGAATCACAGACTCACAGAATGGGTCATGTTGGAAAGGGACCATAGTGGGTCATCTCATCCAGCCTCCCTGCTCAAGCAAGGTCTCCCTAGAGCGCACTGCACAAAATTGCATCCAGACAGTTCTTGAGTGTGTCCAGGAGATATGTCCAGGAGGAGACTCCATATGGGTGTCTCATCTTCCTCACCTCTCATTGCAGAATTCTTTAATTTCTTCCCCAAGAGTAGGCCTACGTGCCAAACGTATCTTCAGCAGTGGCTCCCTGCCCAGGGCCCCATATGGCAGAACACTTGCTTTCCAAGCTGTTGCCCAGGAGCACCTGCAGAAATAGCACAGCCTCTTTAAGTGGTGGTTGGGGGGCCTGGAAGTGTGGCCACATGCTTGGGATGTTCAGACTTGCTGTCTGCAATGCACTTGCCAAGGCACCAGTGCTTCCTGCAGAAATGTGCCACCTGCTTCCTGCTCTGGCATGCCACTGCCATGGCATGGGCTGGGATGTTATGTCAGAGGCATGACCGATAACTCACCCAGCAGCTGCTGCCCCATGCTGTGTGGGATAAGGAACGGACTCTCTGGGTTCATTTTCAGCTTCTCTCACAGGACTGCCAGGCAAGGGGCAACAGGGTCAAGTTGTTGCAGGATAGTGATCCCTAATTCCCCCGTCCATGGGCTGGTGCTGGAATGTATCCAGAAAACATTTAAAATTGAACTTATGGGTGACATTGAGAACCACAGTGTAACACTGGCTCAGCAAAGACCCAAAGTGCAGCTTTAAGAGCCTAATCTCCTGTCCACAGAAGCTAATGGAACTCTATAATCTAGCTGCAGAAATTGTTGTCCAAATAAAAAATCATGGTTTCAGAAGTCAGTGAGACAGGAAACGAAATCTTTTTTTTCCCTCCTGTATTAGTGAAAGAATAGCAGCCCAAAAGTATATTTGCACAAGTCATGCTAAAAGTCTTTTGGAGATTATACAAATGTTCGTCTTTGCATTGCAACCAAAGAACAACCCAACGTTTGAAATAACAAACCTGGGACCATTAACCGAGAAGATAGCAGCAAGATAAGTGGCAAACAGAGGCTATTCCAGTTCTTACAGAAATTCAGTGTTCTGTTTCCATGCTGGTAAACACAGCAGTGGGAACAAATTAGGTAATGATTCTGTTCTGGTGAAAAGTAAGCAAATGTTGACCCTTTAAATATTGTTACTGATGACCCAAACGTCTCTTTTCTCTGGAAGACACATTCATTCTGGCTAGTGCAAAGACCAGATGATTCAGTTTTTAATAGCATTTTATTTGTTAATTTGCTTTATGAAAGAAAAGAAAGTGTGTCAACTGAAAGAAAGAAAAGGCTGTTCTTTTTAACATCATATATGGCAACTGTGTTCTACTTTTATGTTAGACATTTCTGTTGGATAAGGTCCCTAATGGACAGTCTCTCTTCCGTTTCTTCGACCTCTATCCCTGGTATTTGTTGTAAATATGAATCTGTGTTAAACAGCAGCTCTGATCCTTTGAGTCCTTGATTTTTAAGCAGCACAAGTGTTTGGCATGGAGCTGTCTGTATGATTTATTAATCCCAAATTACTCAAAAGTGATCTGCTTGCTCTTTCAGATGTGAAATAAATGTTTTAAAAGGATTTTCTTTTTGTCTCATAGAACCCATAAGCTGTTGTGGTTGTAAAATCAAAGTTGTCCTACCTAAAACGTATTTGTGCTTTAGGCTGCTTCATTTTTTGAAAATGCCTACTCCCATTGTCTCAGCCAATATAGCAAGTATGGGTTATTCTGTTGGAAATCCATGGGCTCTGGAAGTGTCTCATAGTTATAATTTTAATTTCTTTTCATCTCTTCAATTTATACTGTACAATTTCCTGTTTTCCTAGTATTTCAAAAATATACCTTGAAGTTTGCTTTCAAATGATAAAAAGCAAGAAATTCAAACTTAGAGAGAAACTTGCAGTTAATTTGCTTTCTGGCACCTAAAGGCCAAAGAGCAGCAGGACTTCATTGGGAGACCATATGGGAAAGTTCTTGACTTGCCTTATTCCCTCTTTCTGAATAATCTCTGTATTTGCAGAGAATCAAGATGCTGAAAAGTATTCATAGCATACAGTATATTGGGGCCAATATCTTCAAAAAGAAGATTGTTCAGTCCTTGTAGTCGTGGCATAATTCATGTGACTCAAGCATTAGTGAAATTTCCTTTGTGTTCTTTCCTGGTGGACCATGGATTTGGAAGCCAGCTTTGATTGACAGCTTGGTCCAATGCTCTGAGATAAACTTCAAGTTTAAACTTTGCTTGGAAACAAGGAGGTATTAGGAAGCCTGGTTCAGGGTACTGAAGAAGAGAGAATGGGACCTGTTCCCAAAGGGAAGTTTCTTTGGCCTTAACCTTAGCACAGGCCGTAGCCTGAAGAAAAGATGAAAGGAGAAATTGCAAAAGAAGAAATTTTAAGTCCTATCTCAACATTATCCTATGTTAAAACCCAGAAATTTGTCTTGGTATTACACTGCTGTGACCTTGAGAAGGAAGTTACCCTTTATAGAATGAAGGCTTTAGAACTAAGGGAAACCTTGTCACAGAAGTCTAGTGGGCTTGTCCAGGCCCTAATACTATTCCTGTAGCCAAAATGAATCCTTTTGTCCTCAACAGACTCCAACAACTGCAATTGCAACTGGACCTGTGGAAGATATGATGAGGAAGTTTCCTCTGGCTCTGACCCTGCTATTGAGACCAGGTTGTTAAGAGAAGGAAGATGCTTTGAATACCAAGGCTATAGCAGCTAAACATCTGTGTGTATGTCAAGAGTGAGAGGGACTGTTGGAAAATACCAGGAGAGAGGCAAAATTAATGTTCTGAGTTTTGGAGTGGAATAGTAGGGCCAGAGATCCAGCTTCACATAAAAAAAAAATCTTTTCAGCTTGATGAGGAATAAAGAGATTTGAAGGGTGGATGACTTTGACTTGGCAGGAGAAGAAATTGGAACTGATCAAAGGAGGAAAGTCTTAATAGGTGAAAGTGAAATTGAAGACTCAAGGAGAGACAGTACAACATGTTGTGCAAATTGCATTTAAGAAGGGTATGCATGAGAAGGCATCTAAGACTTCATTTCTGACACTATTGGAGGTCAGGGTCTTGTGAGAAATAAAAATATGTAGAGAATTCCATTCCTGCTCTATCCCTCCTGCCTTTCTTCTTCTCACAAGGTTCCTTGTGATGACCTAGGTTTGGGTAGATGACATGTCCAGGGTGTCTTCACTAGATGAGAAATTGCTTGTTTGAGCCCCTCTTTCCTTGAGACACTCATAAACACACGGAAAAAGTCTTGGATGGATGAAATAGTACATTACATTTGCAACCCACGGACATGTCATCAGTTTATTTTGGACCCACAAACACCTTCCCTCATCTTACAGTATGGGACATATGCATCCTATTTTGCACAAAAGGCTAGCATTTTATGTCTCAGGCAACCATAAGATTTTAGGGAAAATAAAGTATTGAGAACAACGAGTAAAGAATTTTCATGCTTCTGATGGCCCAGAGTGGCATGTGTTACAGAAACCATAGATTCAAACATTATATCATAGACTTATTTAGCACAAATTATTCTACATAATAGGTTTTATGTTGATTGAGAGTCAAATACCATATGGTGGTGCTTGACACCTCTGCTTATATCTACTTGGAGAAATATTTCCAACAAACATTATGCAAGATAACTTAGAAAAAATATACAGTTAAAGCCTGTGAGGTGAGATCTAGATAATTATCCTGTTTCATTTTATTAAAACTTAACTGTCTGAATAGTTATTGTGCTGCCACTTGGCCTGTGAATTGATTTTCTTTTATCCTATGCATTATATCCATGACTAAATGTATGATGGAGTCCCCTGTGGATAACTCTTCCCATAGAAAGTTATTTTTATATCTCATTTCTTGACCTTTGTGATTTTCTCACCTGCTTCTAGCCCTCCTGCTTTCTAAACATTACAGGCAAAGCCATGTCATTTAACTCATGTCCATATGACAATGCTGGGTTTCTCCTTTCTCAGCTGGGTAATGACAGAGTACAAGGTGACAAAGACATTGTAACTGTTCTGTTGTCTGTATAGTTTTTCTTTTTTGCACTGATGTGTAGTGAGGCTGGGAAGAAATACTCTTTGTGAGACAAAGAATATTCTAGGTGAGGAAAAAGTAGGCAGACTTGTAAATGGACATACAACTGTAGTGGTGTTTGAAGTTTAAGTTCTGTATTTTATGTTACCCAGTTGGTTTGTTCTGTGTACCCCCGTCCCTTCTCCCTGAATGGTTCATCCCTAGTTCGCTCCTCCCTGAGATTGTATCCCTTGCTCTCTCTCCTCCCCGGGAGGCCTGCCTGTCATCTCGGGGCCCAGCCTAGCTTCTGGAAAGCTCTCGGCTGGGTGTCAAATGATTGGCTGGATCTCGGGGAATCCCCTACCCTCTCCTAGGGATTGGATCACAGGGATGTCCCTCACCCCTCAGACCACTCCCTGGATCCTTCCCATTGGCTTTCCCTCACCTCCTGCCCCTTTCTCCTCCCCCACATAAAAGTAAAGGTCCGAGCTTGGTTCGGGGCTCTGCCGAGGCAGATACCCTGAGGTGAGGAAGTCCAGCCAGGGCTCCCAATAAACTCGGTGTGTTATCCCCTCTCAGAGCCTCCCTTGCCTCCTTGCGTTGTCGCTTCACTCCTACAACATATTGCTCCAGAGTGGAATCCGCTGGGCAGGGAACAAGAGCCCACAGGATCGGCAGCGTCTGCCCTGCAGACCAAGCCGTACCTGCTCCGGTGTCG
>VYZR01015247.1:9371-23845 GCA_013400675.1 Oxylabes madagascariensis
ATGGCACCATAGCTGCAGGTCCTCAGGAATCTAGATCATGAGATTCTGGTTTCCAGAGCCATTTTTAGTGCCCTGGGTTATCGAGGACATTAGCTGAGTGCTGGTGAATACTAAACAGGACCTGTGGGAGATATTCTGGAGGAGAAGCTGAAGACAGGTGGGTGACCTTGCACCATACACCAGTGTTCAGACCTCTAATTTACTCCTTGACTGACATAATTTGTGCTAATCCTTAANTGCTGCAAGTCCTGATGGAGGGCTGTTGAGCCTGTTCTTTGCTGGTGTGACAGCAGGTTATCCCCAGAACCTTTCAGCTGGCTGCAGATTCCCACGTACTTTAGCACTGCACAGCAATAGCATAAAGTGTCTTTCAGTGCTAGTAGGGAATATGTTTTGTGAGCTTTGATTGAGACTGTGATGACATATTCAGAGACACTTGTCTGCACCAGAGGCATCTCTTGTGCTGCCCAGGTACAAGTCTTTTGAACATGGCAAGTGTTTGTCCCAGGCTCATGAGCTCTTGAAGGCTATTTACAGCCCACGGGCTTTAGAATTCCCACCCTTGTCTTAGACAAAACAATGAGGTCACGTGTGGCAGCCCTAAGGGTGACTGAGAAGACAGACCATTGGTATCAGCTTTCTAAGGAAATGGAAACATCGTGCTTTCCTTCTACATCGAGAGACTTTGAGTAGCAACTTTCAACAAAAGGTAATGATATTGCCCACGTGAGCCTTTAAAGAGACTGAATGATGTCACCAACTTGTGTAGTAGTAAATTTCAAGGTCAGTTCCAGACTCTAAAGACTGCTGAACCACTTGAGCACAGTGTAATGCCCAGATGACCACTCCTAGTAAGTAGGATATCCCTGCAGGCGCTGATAAACACTTGTTATGATTACTGAATCAGAGCTGGCTGGGGAATTTGAGCACAGCCTTCTCATTGTACTGCAGGACAAGTGTCTAAATGCACTTACCAGCAGGAGTGCCTCAGGAGGGAGTTACAGTCCTAGATAAGTGCCTTCTAGAATCACTGGTCTATGTTAGAGCCATGTGGCTGTAGCTCAGACACAGAGAACCGTGTCTCTGGAGTTATACCTCTTCATCCAAACATTCATGTTGCTGTTGTCTGTGGAGTGAAGGAATCTTTCTTCATCACTACCTCCATGAGAATGGACAAATATCCTTAACGTCTCAAGCTGGGCTGTGGGTGAATTCAGCTGCGTTGAGAACTTGAAGAAGCTCTAGGGGTATGCAGATGTGTCTGAGTGAAAGCTATGCCCAAATCCTATGCACAAAAAGCAGGCTGTCTGTATTCAGTTCTGCATAGTGTGCACAGGGAGGTGAGATGCTATTTCCACTCCCACCAGGCTCCCCTTGGGCAGCCGAGCACTGCCCACAGTGCTTACTGGAGTAGTCTGCCTTTCACAGCAGCTTCCTGTTCTCAGAGCCAAAAAGTGAGGTATGCCTCAAATGCTCCCTCTGTGCACTTGCTCTGTGGTGTCCTGCTCCACTGCTTCTTCAGTCCACTGACTCCTCCTTGATCACATTCCTATGCCCGTGACCTCCATCAGTATTACCTGTCCATCCCCATCAGCCTCCGAAAACTGAGACAACAAACTGACAGGCACAAGCCACTCCTGATGGAAGGAGGAAGATAGTCCCCACAGGTCTCTCATCAAGAAGCCCCTCTAAAACCATCCTAATGGGATTCTCCTTAGGGCCCCTGTCAGCTCTGCCTTTCTTTGCAGGCTCCTTTGATAGACGGATGTCAGTTTGTGGAAAGCTGTTTTGATGTTCTTCATCTTAATGAAAGTGATCCTCTGGCAGGCACTGTCTCCTCTGCCTCTAGGCAACTGTGGTCTAGCAGTGTTAGGCTACTCTGTGCTTTGTCATACTGGATCCTAATTAGTGGCTGGCTCCTGCTGCTTCTGAAGTCAACAGGGAAAACATCCCTCTGGCTGCAGTGGAGCAGGAGGTAGGGGATGGGAAAGTCAGTGTACAGAGAAATGGCAAGGGTCTCTGTGAGTCCCTTCCTATCCTCCTCAGATATTACTGTCATGCCTTTTTCTCTTTCCTCTGCTTATCCAAAGACAGGGACGGATGTGTAGGCAGCTCTGTGTCTGGCTACCACTGACCTGTAGGGCACACATATGCTGCTTTGGGTGAGAGAGAAAGGACGGAGATTCCCCCAGGCCACTCACTTGGGGCTAGCTAAGTGCTGAGAAGAGGTGAACTTAATGGGAGATGCACTCTAAAGTGAGAAAATATAGATTACAAGATCCCTGCTCCAGACTTTTCCACTGATAATGTGTTGCATCTTCTTGATCAAGTTGATGGCTGATGTTCAAGCTCCTGTATTTTGTTTTCCCTTAAGGAGGTGTATTAACAATAGATCTAGGAAGTTCCCTGGGGACACCCTCTGTGTCTGTAAAGTGCTGCTTTGGTATGTCAAAAACTAGGAGGCAATTTCTTTGCTGCCCAAACCCCTTTCTTCAGGCTTTTCTTAGTAGTCTTTTACTTCCTGTCTGCAGTTTCATTGTTTTATCAGAATATGCTGCTTTCTTTCCTCTCTCAAACATCACTCTTTTATCCCATACCTCCTACTTTTGGGAAATGGTGCATGCCTATGTTTAGATGATGCCCATTAATGCTGCAAACAGGAGGTTGATTGTGTCCTGAAACCATCTTAAAGAAAGACAAAAGCTAAATTCATCTGATTAATGGGCATTTGATCGGTTTGTTGCAGAACTTATTCAAAATCCAGTCAGATCGTCCATCCTCGTCCACAAGCAAATGCAATCTCCTGAGCAATCATTATACCTGCAGCATCTCTTTTACTCAGCGCTGTTAGACACTCACAGCCCTGTCCTGGACTCCTCCCTGCCTTCCCAGTGGGGATGTGTGTGTGGCTGCACAGTCCAGCATCTATTTGTGCTTGTGTACTGGAGCTTTTGAAGTGATCATTATATTGCTATATGCAGCACAGTGCAGGACTAGTTTCTTTCCATGGCTCTCCTTATCATTTCTCTGGGATACCTTACAAAGCCTGGTCCCATTACACCTTTGGATGCAAGGTGTACAGTGAGCTGCCTCACCCTTCTGCCCCTATCTTAGAGGTCACTATGGGCACATTCAGGCTGCAAGAAGACCAAATCTGACTGTGTTGTGGGTATGTGGCCAGTCAATCAATAGGGAAGGCACTGCTCGGCTTTGGTACTTCAGGGCTACAACCTGGATAGCTGGAAGGGTTTTGTCGCACTACTGTAAAATACCAGATTTCTGGAAGCTACTGGAAGGCATAGTTAAGTATCTTGGGAAGCATGTGACACCCCAAGCCCTGTGGTGTAATGAAAAGTTATTGGGTTAATACAACTGAGATATGGCTATCATAATGAATATTATATTTGGAATACTTGGTGGGCTTTGTCTTTGAGCTCCTTAATTCAGCCACATCCTTCCTTTTATTTTACAGAAGCACATATTCTTTCATACATAATTCTCAAACCTCCAAATTGGCCCCTTTTCATCTGACACCAGTAAGTGGTGTTTTAAGGGGAATAGTGGTTGAGAGACCTAGGGGCAAATTGCTAGGCTTAGCAAGGGTGGTAGAGAGGGTAAGGGTAGAGAAGATTACAGAACAAAATCCACAACTGCTATTTCGAGGAGATGGAAGGAGAAGGGGGGAGTAGAGAGAGGGAAGTGGTTATCGTTATCCTTAAAGAAGCATAGAGTCAGGGAGCTGCTGGCCCCTCTCTGGAGGGCTCTGCTTGGCTGGGCAGCTTATTAACAGAAATGGAAAGAAAATGCAGAAGATTCAGAGCAGCACAGCAGATAGAGGGGGCAAGGAAGGCCTGACTGATGAGGGAAAATGAAGCACTAAATGCATTTATCTTTGCTAAGTGATGACTAAGAGGACATGTGATAACCATCTTGCCATCTGAGAGACATGAATAACTATGTGCAACTGTGTGTGTGTGGGCATGATCTAGGGTGGTGACAGGGACAAGGGATTTCAAAGAGCCAGACTCCAGTGGTTACCTTGACCCTACACAGGCTCAAGGGCAAGCAGAATCCCTCTCACAGAACCATAGAGAGACCGGTCATGCTGGAAGTTGGAAGAGGTGAGGGTAGTGGGTTTGAATCAGGTGCGCGAAGGGATGGGAAGGAAAATAAGGAAATCTTGCTGCTCCATCACCAGATATACTGATTTCTCCAGCCCTGCCCCTCCATTTTTCATGTTATCGTGAAAAACTACTCTTTAGTTGCTCTGCCTCAGTCTCCTCACTTCAGACTCTTCATGCTCCTCATTCCCCTCTTTTCTTTGTGTTACCTTCCTATATTCATTCTTGCTCACTCTGTTCATAGTTTCTTCTCTCTGTTGCACATGCCCTTCTTCTCCTTCTTTTTCTCTTCCTTTGCCCATTTCTCTCTCCCCCTGCCCCTCCACTCACTTCTTTTTCAGCAGGTAGATCTGCATCTGTGATTGAAGGTTCATTTTCCTTTCATTCTGTGGGTGACAAATTCTGACTTGGATAATCACTTGTGAAAGATCAAGAGAGAAGCCAGCTGCTCCAGTGGCACACGAATGGCTGTGATGTCCATGAGAACCGAAGGCAGGCAGGGTGCGGGATGGGAGGGCGCTGTGCAGGGCAGGGAGACATTCTTCTTTCCCTTCACAGCATGGGAGGGTGGACTGGGGCAGGGTGGACATGGTTGCTGAACATATCTAGGACACATGGGAAATTCCTGAGGCAATTTTGATCCAAGTGAGGAAAACCAGAATGCATTTCCTGAGCTCTGACCTCACAGGGAAAACCGAGTTTTGACCTTCAAGTTGAGGAGAAAAGATGTTAGAACCATGTAAGGGTTTGACTGCATTGAGAGATGTGGGACAGATTACATATGTCTGTTGCGGGGGTCTTCCACCCAGAGCGAACCCTCTCTGGTGACCCAGCTTCCCTGTTCCCCGCCGACACCGGGGCAGGTACGGCTTGGTCTGCAAGGCAGACACCACCGATCCTGTGGGCTCTTTGCCTTGCCCAGTGGATACACTCCCGAGCAATACCAGCGACAGTGCAAGAAAGCAAAGGGGGTCTCTGTGAGGAATATCTGAACGAGTTTATTAGAGGCCTGGCTTGACCCCCTCAACCCCGTGATATTTGCCTCTCAGAGCGGGGAGCAGAGCATGAACAGTAACTTTTATCTGGGGGAGGGACAAGGGGCAGGAGGTGAGGGAGACCCAATGGGAAGGATCCAGGGAATGGTCTGAGGGGTGAGGGACATCCCTGAGATCCAATCCCCTCTAGGGGATAGGGAATTCCCCGAGATTCAGCCAATCACTCAACGCTCAGCCGAGAGCTTTCTGGAAGCCAGGCTGGGCCCCGAGATGACAGGCATGTTTGCCGGGGAGGGGAGAAAGTGAGAAATACATTACAGGGGAGGAGCGAACCTGGTAGAGACTATTCGGGAAGAAGGGAAGGGGTGCATCGGTTAAACCAACTGGGTAAAACTGAACATGAAATACAGAACATAAAACACCACTACGTATGTCCATATTGCTGGCTCCAGCTTCAATTAATGTGCCCAGAGAGTGCTTAGGCAGAGCCCCACCTTGGTGCTGCTGGTGCACCATGTTGAAGCACGCATTTGAAGAGGCCTTGCTCATCCAGACTTAGCAGGCCCGTGTGTGACCACGGGCCTGCTAAGATGTCACCACACAGGTGACATGCCTTCTACAGAACACCAGCAGCCTCTTAGCACTTGTATGAGTAGTTCTGACGTGGGCAGTGGCTTGCGTTCACTGAACTGGCTTTGTCAGGGTTGCCCTCCCATTGAGCTGACGATCACTCTCTCTGAGGAAATGGCTGGATGTAGAATGATCCTTCCTTCTGCCTTGCAGGAGCTGAGTCAGTGCTGTTTACACAAGAGGGAACTCTCCATGCCTCACAGCACAGTGGTGCTCACAAAAGCAGTCATGGTCATGACACTGGGGCTCTGTCAGACAGAAGATCTAGGGTTGCTGGTATACCACAGATAGCCTCAGTTTCCCCAAATGGAATACTTCTGCTTCCTTCTCTATTCATGCAGCCCGTGTGGAGTCACCAGGAAGCTGCAAAGTTCTCAATGTGAACTTATCCACTGAGGTGAAGTGTGCTTGTTTCTCCCACAGGAGCATCCCTTTTGCTTTTAGGCTTTTGTGCTTTCAAAGGCAGAAATTCACCATCTTGCTGTTGGTGGACAGGAAGAAGTCAGGTCTGTGGCTTTAGAAAACCACAGCAGATCCAGATTGAAAGATGCCCCTGGCTCACCCATCTATCTTTTTGCTCTTGGCAGCTCAGTCCTTGGAGTCATCAACCTGCAGGCCCCAATGGCGTGATGGCACTTACACTCTCAGCACTTCTATTTCTGTCTGAGAAGGCATTCCCCTTTGCTCTGGAGGAAGCTTTCTTTCTCGGACACAGGGGAATGAGCAGTGGGTAAAGACAGATGGTAGGAACAGGCAGACCTTTGGGTTAATCTGCATTGTTCCACCTGGGCTTTTCTTATGCTCCTCTCCAGTGCCATCAAATTCACTGTACAGAGAGGTAGGAGAACAAAGGTGTTAGATAAGGAGAAAGAGGAATCTGAGAGTAGAAGGCAGCATGACTAAAGGAGATAAATAGAAGGCAGATCTGATTGGGGCCAAAGGTGACTGTGGGACTTGGGCTGGTATGTGTGGAGAGATGTGACCAAGCAGAAAACAGAATTAAATGAAACATGGCCATGAGGGAGCCACAGAGGCGAAAACTCTTGAAGTCAGAGACCAGCCTTTCCTGCAAGGGACACCACAGCTCCACTGACTTAAGAGATCATTCTCCTTGCTCCCCTACCTCCCTCTCACCTTAACTGGACTTCCTATAGCTGTTGGACAGGTGTCGCTCTACTCTTCCAAGAGTGACACATTTCATCAGCCCAAGCCCCTCTAAGTCTTCTAGGACCAGGCTGAGCGAAGGAGTAACTCTGTTATTAAGTTATAAGGTATGTTAGCACCTGAGGCAGTGAAAGTCACATGTTTGATGTATTCCTGGCGTCCTAATGAGAAATATCAACACACAAAACACCTCCTGTAGGAGACAGAGGCTGGGAGTAGAGGTGGTGGGAAAAGGAGGGCTAGCAGATTGCCAAGGGTACCAGAGCTGTCCAGGCAGGGACCAGGGAGGAAGAGTGTGTGTGTACATATGTGACAGGGAAGAAGGCAAGAAAGAAACAAACAAAAATGCTGTGTGTCTTTGCTCACTCTCCTTATTGCTTTATTAATGACAAACTAATGACTTAATGCCACCCTCCCACCCCACTGACTGCTTGGCCCTCTGCTCAGCAGCTTCCACTGATGGAGTGGGACTGTGCCTCTGAGGATGCCTCAGAAGGTGCTGGATGGGCTGCCCTGGCTGTGTGGTTTTCCTTCACTCCTTCAGCCTCCGTTTTTCTCATTCACCAATATGGCTTTGATGCGGCTCAGTGAGAATTTCCATTTATATTTCAGCCTTGCCTGTGACACTGTCCCTGGGTCCCTGCAGCTCTGACGCATGATTTCCCGCTCTCTCAAATGCTCTGCTTGGCTCAGCCGCTCATTCTCCTCAGCCTCTTTCCCATTCCTCATCCTGCCATGCAATCTTTCCCTCCGACCATCCCCCGATGCCGCCACTGATGCCTGCTCTTTCAGTCACTCCATTTTTCCCTGACATGTCTCAGCCCCCTCTCCCTGTGCTCCCAATTAGCACAGTCACCAGGTTTAGCCAGGCAGCTGGTGCATCCAAGACTGCATAGGGAAAAGATGGGGATTTCTGCTTCAGAGCCAAGCCACATGCAGGCTCTCTGGTACCTGAGGCTGCTCTTAGAAACATTCAGCCTTTGGCCCTGCCTTGCAGGCAAGAAGTCACAGCCCAGGCTCCTATGGGGATGGCAGACTGACCCCCACATCCCTGTTCACAGCTCCCCCCAGAAAGTCTGTCCCACACAGCTACAAGGTGACACATTTCGTGTCCCTTGCTTGGGCTGGCTGGGCAACTGCAAGAGCAGAGGTTTCCCCCAAGAGACTTTAAAAGTGTAGATGTGGCATGTGTACTACTAAATCTGTGTCCTCCAGATTGAATAGGCAGGGTAGGCCCACACTTCCACTGTCTTTTGAAGTGTACAGGCTTTGAAATAACCTCTGGAGGATCAGTATGACAACCTGAGCATTAGAACTCAAACACCCAGAGATTGGGGGCCAGAGTTTTCTGAGTCTCCTACACAAGCAGCCCTGCTCCCACCCATAGCCAAGAGAGCCACTGCAGTGATTCATGCTCTGCACCCAGCATCTTGACAGGAGGACAATCTTCCAGGGGTGGCTACCTGGCCTTCTTTGCCAAGCTCCTGTTGCACTCCCTGGGGAAGGATGCTCAGGGATTCAAATGAGGCTGAGAAGCAGATGTTGACCTCATTAGAAGAGAAAATGTAACACATAGAAAAGGCGAGGAGAAGAGGGGGGAAGGGAGGTGCAAGACAAATACTCTCACTGTCAGCAGGAAAAATTGTCTTGGTTTTCGGAAGGGGTGGTGTCTTCCTGCCCTCCTCTTTTTATTTGGATTAGAGTGGAGAACAGTCTGAGCAGGCAGAGCCTTGAGAGGCAGAGGGGTGAAGCAGGCCATGCCATCTAAGTGTGGCACTGATTACATATGGCCAAAGGGCATCAGGAGTTCCCACACACTGCGGGGGCAAGTATGGCAACATCTCTGATAGCTGGGGGAAGCAGGGGCGACTCATTATCTCTCTCCAACCAGCCCTCTGCCTTGCTCCTGTCCTGTTTCTTACAGCAGCCCCCCTGAAGCACATACAGAGGCAGTGCCCCCATCCTGCTCACTGCACCTCAGAACACAGAAGCCACCTAAGGAGCCTCTTGGCAAGGCGAATGTGGCATCAGGAGACTCCAGGAGTCTCTTCCTGCTTAAGACCCAGGTAGGCCTCATGCTGATGTAAAGAAGGGGGAATATCCAACAAAAAAAGAGCAAAAAGGACATTGGGGGCCACCACCTAAGGAAGGCTGGGGTATTTGGAAACTGTCAGAGAAGGTGGAACATAATGGTATAGTGGCAGACACATGTCACAGATGGTTTAGCCTTGGATGGAAAGGCTTCCCTTGCCTCAGGAAGCAGTCCCAGCTCTGAGAGGGAGACATTTGGCTGAGAAGATCTGCTGATCTCATTACCTGCAGGGACCATGTGTGGTCCCTCCTTGTCCCCTCATCTCTCAAAGCAGCCACCCAAGCAGAGAAGACCAAAGTCTGCAGTGTTTTTAAATCAATTCCTCTTTCTTCTGTCCCAAACTGTGGTTCTCCTTCACTTTCCCCTTTCCAGCCCCATGCACAGTCTATTCAGAGGGTAGGCTCATGGGAGCAGCCCTGCTCATCAACATAGGCAGCATTTAGAAAATATCACAGCTAAAATTACCTTATGCTCAGGTCCCTTCATAGGAGGACTGATGTCACTGTGTCTGTCAGCAGCCAAGCAGGAAATGTGTCCTCCCCAGGACTGCTTCCACTTCCTTCCCACCTCCAGACCTTGGCCTTTTGGTATCTAGCACATCTCACTGCTCTTTTTGGCCTACTTTCTGTGAGGTCTCTAGGAGTTTTACAGGTTCTTTTTATTTCAGCAGACTTCCCTTGAAGCTTCTGTAATGCAAGTTATATTCCAGTGAGTCCCTGGCACACGAGGAGTCTCCCTTCCACCTTCAAGTTTGTATCCCAGTGACAGTAGAGAGCAGTGACTGTGGGAGCTACATGGTAAAGATGGTGAACTCTTAACTTTGTGTTTTCCCCAGAGAGCAAAAGAGGGAGCGAGAATGGCCACCCAGAGCTCCTGTGGCACGGGACAAGGCTGATGCTGAATCAGGTGCTGAAGGTGAAAGGAGAGAGGACTGGCAGCCACATGAGGAGCTGGATACCAAAATCACAGCAGTGTTCTTTTGAAAGCCTCAGTCAAAACACTTCTGCAACTTCCGAAGGGGGCATCTGATTTACAGATTTTGACAGTTAAAGAGTAAACTTGGTACCTAATGAGTCCTGCACCTGCAGGAAAAATGATGTGAAGAACAGAAGAGGATTTCCCTGGGGAAAATCAAAAGGAAAAAAATGTAGTGGGAACAAACTTGGAAAAATACAGTGCCTGGAAGAGGAATCTGAGAAGATGGGGAATGTAAGGTAGAGGGGGAAGGCAGCCGTTGAGAAGCAGTGGCAGGGCAGGGGACAGGGTTCTGGGACTGCAAGAAAAGGTGTATGAGGCAGATGGGAGGAGTGGAAGACAGAGGTTGAAAGCAACAGTGGATATGAGGCAATTCATAGTGTTCATGTTTGGTGCTGTGCAGGCACAGGTAGCAGTGTAGTCTGAATGCCAAAGGATCTGATCCCAGAGTGGAAGTAAAAAATTGATGTTCACAGGGTTGTGGGATGTTCTGACATTGTTTTGCACTTAGTTCACCACAGGATAAGAAATAACACCAAATCAGTCAGATACCTATAGAAACCCTTTTAGGCTGAGAAGGGATGAAAACAGGGAGTCAAAGAAAGGCCCTGAGAAAGGCTCTGAGAAAGGCTTCACCTGATTCCAGCACTGGCTGCAGTGTGGTCAGAGCCCTGCCTTGGAATAATCTCCCACAATCTCCACTGTGCTGCCCCAGGAGCCCACTCCTTTCTCTGGAAGGAGTGAACATTATTCTCTTCATTCATTTTAAAGCTGGCCTTTTCTGAGAACCTCTATACTTATTTGTCTTCTGGCCAAGGCTGGCTTGGCATTGGGCCTCTCCAACTTCTTGATGGGCTGTTGTTGACACCACTGACAGCTGAGGAAGCACAACCCTTCATGTATGAACACCCTGAACAGCCTTCTGCTTTCCATTCTTTTGTCCTCTACTGATTGAAGAGTTCACAAGCTGTGTGTTGCTGCCTGCAGGTCTCACTGAAGAGTGCCTCTGAGCGTTTCAGGCAGTAACCAGGAGAGCACTTACTTTCTGATAAAAGAGATGAGGCTCCATTAGTGGAGAGAGGGAGCAGAATGTGAAGGAGAGTGAGAGGCCTGCCATCAGGCAGGATCCCAGTGCTCAGCACTTCAGGCTGTCCCTCCCTCAGTGCCATCCATCAATTTAACCCAATACGATGCCATGGTTTTAAGTGACTCCAGCATTAGAAACTCTGTCAGGCATGAGATTTATTGGGTGATGTGCAACAAAGCGGCTGCCTCTGCCAAGTCACATGTTTTACTCTTTTTCTTTCCTTCCCAATACTTGTGGAGCTAGAAAATTAGGTCTTCACTGGCCTCTCATACTCATTTGGGAGATGAGAGAAAGAACCAGCCTTTCTGTAGTGGATTGAAGGAAAAAAGAGAGGCTACAAGAATGGATCAATGTGGGGCATGACAGGGGACAGAAAGACTCAGAATAGACTCTGGACAGTTTTTAAGTGTAATCCAGAGCACTTTTTTTCCCCCTCTTTTTCTTTGCTTGCTCCAAGCCTCTGTATCCAATACTTACCTACAGGGATGGACCTCATGCTGAGACATGACAGCCCTTTTGAATCTTCTCAACAGGCTGAAAACTGTTAGGGTTTCCTCCCTTATTCATAGCAGGAGGCTCACCAGTGCTGTCAGGAGCTTGTTGGCTCCAACAGTTTTCTGTGATAGCTGACAACCTGCCTGGCTCTGGGTCTCCCAGGATGGCTAAGGCCATGCATGCCGATCAAAGTGTGGCATCAGCTGAGGATGACTGTTGTTGCCTCTCAGTTTTCTTTGCCAAAAGATATCCAGAGAGCCAGTCCCAATGACACTGAAAAGCTCCAGCTTTCCCAGTATCCTGACTGAGTACTCAGTAGGGTCACAGAAGGAAGGTACTTTGGAAAAGGATGTGGTGGTGTTTGGAAAAGGATGTGATGGTGTTTGGAAAAGGATGTGGTGGAGGTGGGGAGAAAGAGGAGGAGCAATGTAAGACAGACAGAAAGAGGGGCCCTGAGTAAAGCAGCCATCATGAAACGAGTGTGTATCAGTAGCGTGTGAACCAAGAAGCGTGCATCTCTCGAGTGTTTTGCTTTCCTGATGCTCTTCTTCTTAATGCACTCTGTGCTTGTCCCCTTAGATCCTATTTCTGTCGGATTTAGCAGTGGCCTTGTTAGCCTCGCACTAGGTAACCAGTTTGTGGTGAAAACATGAGGAGAGAAGCCCCCAACCACCCCGGCAGAGCAGCTGTCAAAGTAGATTGGCTTCCAGCCCCTTGCGAGCTGCCCCCAGCACTGACTGTCTGTGCAAGTTAAGAGCCTTCTCCTGAGTTGCTGAGAACTGCCACAGCTAGCCTGTATCATTCACAGCATCCATGAGCATGGAGCTGCTGTCCGGACACTGCATGCCCTGCAGCTCCTTGGGCACTCAGCTGGTACAGAAGGGGAGCGGTAGATATTTGTGTGCATGTGCGCACACACACACAGGCACACACACACACTTCAGCTGCACAACTGTGCAACCACAGCCTGGGCCAGCACCTCGCAGGCACAAATCCAAGCTGCCACTTAGACTTTCACAGGCTCACGCTGAGCAAATGGGGAAGGTGGACATAGGCAGACACATAAAGAGAGGCCGAGCACATGGACGATGAGAGGTCTGAGTGTATAGGGGCACATGGCACATGAGCACAAAGCCCTGTGCACACAGTGAACAAACATGCATGGGCACACCACGAAGTGTTTTCCCCACCCCTCCATGCAGCCACTGTAAGAAAAGCTTGTTTTGTGTGGTATGACATTGTGTGTCTCCTTGCCACATGATGGTTTTTATCATCTACCCTCTCAGCTATATGAAATCTGTTGATTTGGCCCTCTTGCCACCTCTGTATTCCCATGCACATGGCTCTGTTCCCCTACCACACTCCTCATCCCCATCCTCTTACCTTCAGCTGAGTATGTGCCCATGGATGAGAACACCTGGCTCTCTAGACCTGGATGGGGTTGTTTATTCTTTGTCAACCAAAAGCCCGATTCATGAATTCATCTGAAAGAGAAAAAAAATCCTTACGTTCTCCACTTCTCTCCCTGCCCCACACCCCTGGATTTCTCACTGCCCCTCGTGGGGTCTGGCTGATGCTCTGGGCTTGAAGATGTTATTAACATTACAAAAATGGCTGTCACTTCACAGCAGTGTGGCAAAAAACAAAAAGACATTTCAATTATGAATTTGTTAGGGAAGCCAGAGGGGTGATGGAGAAGCAGTGGGCTGCCCTCATCACCCTGTCTGCCTTCCCCTTTCCCTACCTCTCCTGCCCTCCCTATTCTTACACTCATCTCTTTACCCTCTTGTCTCTTTTTTCCCTGTCTGTTCACTCCCTGCTGATGTCCTGCCGTGGCACTACCTGCCACGGGCAGCATCGCTGAACATTAATTTGGTCCTGCACAGTTCTGTGGATGAATGCTGCTGTCAGCAGGAGAACAGCTCCAGCCTCCCCCACCTCTGCACACCCAGGCTCCTGCTGCCTCCCCATCCCCTGCTAAACGACCTGTCACAAGACCATTTATCCATAATAGCCCTCTGTGATAATATTTTTTTTAATGGGTGCACCACGGAAGAAAAGGCAAAAAAATGAAGATGGCCCCGTGGTAGTAGCTCTCTCCTTGTCCTGTCACTTCCCCTCGCCTGCCCTGGTTTGACCCAGATACATTACAGTATAACAAATCCGTGACCCCCCTTGGGATTTCACAGTTGTTGCTGTGCTGCATAGCACAACTGCTCACAATTTCATGGTGATGGCAAGGCTGATGCTCATGCCCTCCTCCCCTGGAAGGGCCCTTAGGGACAAAGGAAAAGCTTTTTAGGGTACATTTGAGCTTCAACATGCCAGACCACATCTCAGCTCCACTCTGCAATGTGCACCTGTCCTGCGCTGAGCCCATGTGCAGTGAGACTTCATCATCTGTGCCTGCCTGATATGGCAGGGCAGGGGTGCAGGTGAGCAGGCAACCATGGCATGCTGCAGTCCCTGGCTCCATTGATTTGGGATGGGATTACTGTTATAAATGAGATAGCCAATTCTTAATAATAATAATGATTTATTATGATGACAATTGGAAAAATAAGTTCAGCCACAATAATCAATTTGACAATAATCAATTTGTGCATCACCGAGCCCGGGAATCGGTGTGGGGTGTCTCCCAGAGATCAGCAAAAAGCTAAGCCCTGACAGTTCACCGAAGATGGGGAGTTCGGGATGCACTTTTATACTGTTTCAAACTAAAAGATACAACAGGTTCATTTTAATTTCAAATGTCCTTTCTATAGAAATTCATGGCTTGTGGGAACTACGTGAATACTTGAACAGTCTTTTGTTATTTTTCTGGAATGGTGGATCATCTCTCGGGGTCTCATGGTGATGTGTTCCGAATGTCTTTGTCCGGTCCTGGAATTCTTGTGTGGTGGGTGTGTGGTGAC
>VYZR01015247.1:23952-52284 GCA_013400675.1 Oxylabes madagascariensis
AGAAGTGAAGTATTCAGCCACATACATCTCTGAGACTCGATCATTGAGGAACAAACCCTGCACACACATGCTAATGAAACACTTGTCAGCCATGAACGCCAGCATACAGGTTTTCCGAGAACTGAGGATGCCAAATAATAGATTTTCTGGAACTCTATTTACCAAAATAATAGAGAACATGAATCCCTAATGAAGACACTTCAAATTCAGAAGATAGAAGATCACGTCATCCTTCAGCAAAAAGTGTATAAAAATATACTCTAAAACCCCTGCATTTGTGAATCTAGGAGGCTCTGTGCTGCTTGCACCAAGTCTGTGGTTCACCTCGCGCCGATCCCCAGGCTCGGTGCTGCGCTATTTTGGTGGCTCATTTAAATTTCTGCTATATAAATTGTTAAATAAAACTTTTATAATTGAATTGGCATTTCATTTATAACACTGATGATGCACAAAAAAACACAGCAGGTTTGCAGACCTTGTCTCAGCCCTTATACTGAACCTTTCTTCCCATGAGCTGGACACAGCATGGATGACTGTGTTTAGTTTAAGTTGGGCTGTAAGTGTGATCTCGTAAGTATAACACAGCTGGTTAAGTCAGAGGTAAGCATGACCTAGCATAATCAGGTAGGAACACAACTTTTCTTTAGGGTTAAAGGTAATCACTTGTGTACTTTGCACTCCTTAGTCCCCATTTACCTTCTATAAAGGATCAGTTTCTCTCTTCAACCTCTGCGTCCCTCCTTTGCCCAGATGCCCATCTCATCAATCTCTGCCTGCCCTGGACCATTGAATCCTCCTCCACCTGCTGCCCTGGTCAGTCATTCACCACTGGCTGAGGACAACAGCCTCATAGAACAGGAGTGCTCCCTCCTCATGAATTATTGACACAACTCCTTGCCTTCACATACCTGTGGACTCTTCACAGCTCTCATTGCCTCCTCTCCTCATGCTGACTGTGTTTGGAAATTACCTTTTCATCTAGCCTTTCTTTCAAAAATTCTTTTTCATCTCGCAGAAGCTTTTTATGTTTTCTTTTCTTCATAGGGAAGAGAGTAGAGAAAGAGGTGTGCAAGGAGGGCACTACCCCAACTACTGCTAAAATACAAAGGCAGCATGTGCACAGCCTGGCTCTAAATCGGCTGGACTCTGGGGCTTTGGGGCTTGTCCTCAGTGATGAAACAGAGATGTGTAGTTCCCTTACAGTGGAGAACATTGCAAAAGCAGAGATTCCTGTTTAAGTGGTGGGAGACAGGGTTTGAGAGAATTTGTCCAGAAGCCATAGAGTGACCCCAGACAAACCCAGGTCTCCTGTCCTCCTACTTCACTGGACCAGCTGTTTGCCTTTCTGGGACCTTTCCCTGCCCACACCATGCATCTGGTGAATTCTCCCAGGAGGCATCATTATGAAGTGTCAATGTGAGAATGAACAGAGTTGCTAATTGGCTTGCTTGTAAAAATAGCTTGGTTTCAGCTAGTAGGGGAAGTTGGACCCTGCATCTTGAGTGCCCAGCCCTGAATTTTGGTAAAGTTGTGGAGGGAATGGGTCTGTGAGGCCCAGTTCCAGATACATCCCTGGATGGAGATGCCTCCTGCTGCAGCTCAGCTTGACCAGAAGCTTCTAGGGCTGATGTACAGCAGGGATGGAAACCCCCAAGCCCCACAGATGGCAGAAAGCTGTAGCAGGGAAGAGTTTAAGACTTCCCTGCCCCTTGCCATAAGTCCTGGACAAGGTCAGGCCTGCTAACTGACCTGTGTGACCTGTGTGAGATAAAACTCCCACTCGGCTGCAATGCAGCACATAGAAAGATTATGACAGCTTCCTTCCTGCTTGTGAGAGACAGTTTCCCCTCACGCATACAAGTGCCCCTTTATCTGCCCTCCCAAGTCCCAGACAGGAATTCCGTGTAGAAGGGGAGAAGAAGCTGCAACATACCCCCAGACCTTCTTTTTAGCAGCATGTGCTACCTGATGGATACTGTGCCCACTGTGGCAGATCCACTATGTAGCTTTCTCAAACTCATAGTAAATGCTTTTCAGGGAAGTGGCTCCAGCATGAGATAAAAGGCAAAGTGCTCTTTTGAGTCAGTTGCACACCTGAAATGGAGAAATGAGCATTGGAAAATATGAAGTGTGCCTTCCAACTGAGGACGAGAATGAGACAAGCTGTGGGAGAGTATTGTCTCCCAAGGAAAACGAAGTTAATCTGTATGCTGATGGGGGGCGGGGGGGGCATTTGCAAGTCGGAGAGGGGGAGGGGATGCCTCAGGAAGGGTGAGTTGAAATCTGTAGGAAAAAAAAAAAAGCCGGTGCAAAAAGCAGGTGTGACTTCACACCTCAAGGGATCAAGGCTGGGGTGTTTATATCAGCCCATCTTGCTTGGATTTTATTCTGGTGATGAACGTGTTCTGAAAACAAACAGAACGTTGAGAAAAAAACTTGTGGAGCAAATGAGTGGTTTTTTGGTTGCTAAGCCATCTGTTCTGCTCCAGCAGCTCACTGAGGGCTCTGCCGCCGCTCACGATGCATGCATGTGTTTTTGAGGGGGTGGCTGGTGCTGGCTGGTGTGGTAGGAGGGAGTGTCGGGGCAGAGGGGAGGATGTGTGTGTGCTGGGGAACTCAAATGCTTCAAGCAAATTTGCCTGGGAGGGGAGGAGGGAAGTTGGCTGTGACAGTGTATGTAAACGTATGTGGCAGAGGCCAAGCCTGGGAGCGTCTATGTGTGGCTGTGCCTTCTGTGTGCTACAAGGTGTGTGTGTGTGTATGTGGCCGGGGGTCCAGAATCACAGCAGCGGGGTGAGGTTTGCATCAGGACAAGAAACCACACCTCCACAGCTCTGCAGCTGTGAATTGCAAACCTACCTGCAGGTGGGGGCAAAGGTTTGTCTTCGTGCATGTCCGGGAAGGCCTGTGAAGTGACACTCACAGAGAGCATATGCAGGTGGGCAACAGCAACACGTAACTCAGGAGGCCAAGGGAGGTGAGGTAGAGGTGCAATCCACTGGGAGAGGATGTATGGCACACACTGTGAATGACGTGGCCAAAGTGCAGAAGGAGATGAAGCCCATGCATGTGGAGTTTACAGCCAGCCCATCACTGTGCCACAACCCAGCTCTCCTGTCTTTATGCCTGTCCATCCCACAGCAGTCTCCTACCCTTCTGCCTTGCAGCCTCATTTGTTTTGCAGTGATGAAGGATGATGAATGCATATTGATTATCTTGAACCAAGCTGTGGAGATCTTCAATCACCACACCCTTTCCCACACCTGCCCTAATTCTTATCCTTCCCTGCTCCTTGCCAGACAAGACAGGGTTGCTACAGCAGCTGACAACTTGCACTCTCCTACCTCTCAGGAGGACAGGCAGCAACAGTAAAAACTTAAAAAACATAAAAGAGTTGTATGAAGAAACCTATGGCCTGTTTGTCTTCCTTTCTCCTGGGAAAGGCAGCTGAGATGCCTTTGGTAACCTTCTGAGGCTGGTGTTTACCTCAAAGCATCCAGTTGCCCTACTGGGGGAAAGGTGGTACCGTACTGGGTGTCCTCACACACAACCAGTCTTGTCAAGCTGCTGAGTTGGATTTCGTGGTGCCCCTTCTGAAAGCTAAAGTGTGCTACCACAGCACTGAATATAGAATGGGTCTCCAGACTGCTCCAAGCAGGCAGTGCAGACATCCTCCATGCTGAATCGTACCTCTCCAGTTGTCTCATGTCACTCAGACACACTGCTGCACTGCAGGAGCACACAGGGCAGCAGGTTCCACCCCAGAAGCTGCTGCATTAAAAAGTGAGCTGAATGTCTGCTCTAAGCAGAACCATTTAGAGGATGCACTCAATTCATTGCAGTAAGAGAGCTGTTTGTACAACAGTTGGTATCTGAGAAGATGACATTCCATTTTGAGGATAGTATTTTATATCTATGTGTTTTTAAGCATTTGTTCCTTAGGACAAAATTCTAGGTCTTTGGCTTTTTCAGGGTGGATCATTCTTCCATTCTTACTGTGTGCTTATGTCCTGGTCCACCTTCTCACAAACACTTCAGTGGCCTTATTTATGTGACTCAGGGCCTTTACAAAGGACATTTTCCCTCTCCAAAACCACAGACCCCACAACCTCCCATCCCCAGGAAAAAATCCACCAAGACTTTAGCTCTGCCTGTGGGGCAAACCACACTCACCAGACATAGAATTAGATTTGGAAGAAAGCAGTAGGAGAAGAAAGTAAGTGAGGTCTGCTGACAGCGACAGGAGAGAATAATGGAAAAAGAGTTTGGAAGAAGGAAAGTCCGGAGAAGCAGAGGGAGGTGAGGCATGCAATGTGATGGCTTCTTTGTTTAAATGGAAAGTGCAATAATCTCTCCATATTTAGGTGGTGTTTGAGAGAACCTGATTGGGATTTATTAGAAAATAAAAATGCCTTAATTGAAAGTGAGTAGAGACAAATTGTATTAATAATGGTAGAAATCATCAAATAATGGAATTGTTCGAAATCGATTAGTTTGTTCCATGCAGTGAGAGGAACAGGTTGATTATCTCGCAACAGAAAATATTAAAAGGAGAGCCCAGTCTGCTGGTCCTCTATGCAGATTAAATACATAATTTATTGAAGCAATTTATTTTCTGCTGGGAAGAAGGGGAAAAAATGGAAAAATATGATAAGAGCTGCAATCAAGTCTTGGATTCTTTAATTTGAAGACTCTTATCTGCCTTCTTTCAATCATTAGGAAAAAAAATTATTCATTCCTTCATTGGGTTTAAAGCTGCAGGAGCAGAGAGGATGGCTGGGAAAAAAAATAATATCTCATGAGGGGGCCTGTTATTCACCTCTTGAGCTTTATATTATTGACAGCAGTTTCTTCAAATCCAAGGCAAATCAATCTTGGGCTGTCTGGAGCAGCAGCAGGTAGAGCTTAGAGGTCAGCTCCAAGGTGTTCCCTGTCTAATCCTTCCTAAGGACTAAAGGAACATGTTGCTAAACTAGAGATTATTTCAGAGCTGCTTAACTGATTCATTCTGTCTGTCTGTCTCTGGGCTACTCTGGCTCTTACAAACCAGAGTGAAGGAATGACAAATTACTTTAGTTTTCACAGTTAGAGTCTCTTTCAATCAATGGGCATTCAAGAGCCTAAAGAGGAATGAGGCACTCACAGAATCACAGAACATGATGATCCTGAACATCAAGTCCAGCTCCAGGCCCTGCACGGCACACCCCAAGAGTCACACTGTGTACCTGAGAGCATTGTCCATAGGCTTCTTGAACTCTGTCAGGCTTGGTGCTGTGACCACTTTCCTGGGGAGCTGTTCCAGTGCCCAATCACCCTCTGGGTGAGGAACCTTGGGAGAGGAAAATTTCTGGTGTGTCCCAGGGGTCTTGAGCATACCCATATGCAGAAGAAGCAGTTCCAGAATTTTTGCAATCCCAGGGATTTTTCTGCTCGGTGCCTGAACACCATGTTGATAGGAGACATTGCAAATACCATCTCATGCTCCTAAGATAAATACCTCGATTCTACCTTTAAAACCAGTCGACAGGGTAAAATGAACACACTGAATTGCAATTTCAAATATTTTAAGAAAGCTATCTGAGGATTCAAGATGAAACTTAGTACAGCAAGAACCATGGCTAAGAGTCTTGTCTATAAAAATCCATTACATCCTGTAGAGAGGATAAAAGCCATCAGTGAAGACAAAAACTAGAGGTGTGGTTGGAGTAGGTTTAAAGCAGGGGGGACAAAACTAAATGTACACTGCTTAGAGAGTCATGCTGGGTGGAAGACCGTGATGTGTGTCAGAGGTGGGATCTTAGTCCCAGCCTGAGCCAGAAAGTAGGGCTAGAGTTCATGACAAGAGACAGCCTAGAGCTGCCGTGGTATTGGGGCTGGGATGGAGCTGCCAAAACACTATCTGTTCTGCCAAGAAATTTCTGTATGAGACACTGATTTTTCACACCTGTGCTTTGCTATGGAATTATTTCTAAGTAATAACACCTTTGAAAGACTTCGTCTGCCTAGCTGCTTATTTCGTGTTTGCAACTTCCAATCAGTTCTTCTTCTGTGGCTATTGTCCTTTCAGATATCTGTGCATGCTTGGTACCTTAACACACATTCATTTCTTCTCTTCATTTTTACCCCTTTCTTTTACCTCTGATCTGTAAAGGGACAAGGTGACAATGTCCTCTGCCTGTAGGGAGGAAATTTTTATTTCCTCTATTTCTCACTCTATTTCTCTTTTTGCTTTGGATTCAGTAGTCACACAACTTCATATAAGTATGCACAGGTACATTTGTGTTGGGGGTTAGATTTGTTTTTTTTTTTATAGAAATTTTTCCACAAGTTACCAGGAAACTAACTACTGGGTACTTAAGAGGAACAAAAGGGGCCAAAGGAGATTTGTAGCACCTGGCTNGCACGTATAAATCTCTTAATCACAAACACAGGCTTGAATATAATGGTGTAACAGCTGCCCACCTACGCCCAGTGACACTTGCAGTAACCAACACATCCAGGATATGGTATTCAGTAGTATTAAATAGGGTCAGGGCCCTAAGTGCACTAATGAGCCTTAACTGCTCTGGTCACTCTTACTTGTGGCATCCACTCACACAGCCTCTGCCCAGGCCCCAGAGGTCTATTTAAGCTTATGACAAGGCACCTACTCATGGTGCACTGTAGTTGTGTGGCTCCTGAATGGATCTGAGGTCTGCTTCATTCTCTTGGTTTATCAGAGTTTGTTAATAGTTCTTGTTGCTATTACCACCCCTGCTTGGGTAGTGTGAGGTGACTCCCTAGCCATGCTTATGTTACTCTTGGCTCCCAATCCATCCTTTTTCATGGACTGTTGATCTGCCTGGAGAAGAGAAGGCTCCAGTGATGCCTTATTGCAGCCTTTCAGCACCAAAGCAGGGACTACAAGAGAGCTGTAGAGGGACTTTTTACAAGGGCATATAGTTAGATATAGATAGGACAAGGGGGAATGGTGGTAAACTGAAAGAGGGCAGATCTTCATCAGATACTGGGAAGAATTCGCCTGCTGTGAGCATAGTGAGGTACTGGAACACATTGCCCAGAGAAAACTGTGGATGCCTCATCCCTGGCAGTGTTCAAGACCAGGCTAGAAAGCACTCTGAAAAATCCGCTCAGGTCTAGTGGAAAATGCCCCTGCCCATGGCAGAGGGGTTGGAATTAGGTGATCTCTAAGGTCCCTTCCAATCCAATCCATTCAATATTTTTATAATTGTGCGATCTTGCTTTTGGATGCTCAGTAGCCTAAGCTAGTGGAGGCATGACAGGGGTGGCTTTGACAACTCATTTGCACAGTGCCTCAAAACCAAATCTTGGCAGAGGATTCTGCTGACTCCTGCAATGCAGCCAAGAGGGAATGCCAGCATTTGTATTTCAAACTTTCTCCTTCCTTTGCTCCATTTAGTGCTTCATATCTGTTTCTTGGAGGCAGAAGAAAGAAAGGTTTGCCTTCTGTCCTTTTCTAGGTATGTGTCTGGGTGTTGGTCCATGTGCATTGCTTCCCTCAAGATACAAAAAATCTTGAAAATGAGCAGAGTAAAAGATAGAACCGACAGATTTGTTGAACAAGGAGGTTGGATCTGAGATGACTGGTGTTGTCAGTACTGGAAAGAGCAGTCAGGCTGGGCTGGGGGGACAAAAGGAGGGATAGTAGAGGCTGAGGCTAGGGATCAGGGATGAAACAGTCTATGTATCTTAACTAATGCTCTCTGGCGGAGTAGCAGTGCTAATGGATATTAAAAGTGTCAGCTTCAAGATTTAGCAAAATGGTACCTTTCCTGATGCATCTCATCCTGGCACATAGAGCCCAGAGCAGAGGAAAAATTAGGGCCAACAGGCTGCATGTGCTGAGTACAGGGTTGCCCTTTCCTCTTGTCAGGGACCTTACTCCTGTGACTCCATACCTCATGATGACAATCCTGTGCAGTGCTGTTTGCTAACAGCATGCCTGTTTCTAGGTGGGAACCATTCTCCAACACCCACACAGATCTGCTCCCCTCCTCTATGCCCAGTGGTGTCTTTCCCTTGAGAAGAACAAAGGGAGACATGTCCATCCCTCAAAGGGAAGGATGAAGCTTGTGTATGGAGCCATCTCCCCTGGCAGGAGTGGCTGGATGCTGGCTGGAGCCCTCTTGGGTATTTCCAGTCTGTTCTGGTGGCAGCACCATCCACAGTCAGGTATGACTTGCCTCTCTGCTCTGTGGCAGAACTCAGGCAAAAAAAGACACTGTCATCCCCAGCCCTTGGAGACCCTCTGTAGAGAGGTGGTGAGAGAAAGGGATTCACCTGTCTTTCCTCACTGAGCAGATGGGAAACCACTGCACATGGGGTACCAAAAGGAAAAAGGGAAAGAAAAGAGCATTCAGGAAGAGGTAGAGCAATGTAGCCTTAGCTATTTCCATACACTCCCTTAATCTGCTCTGCTGTTCCTGTTTATCTGTGGTGGGTCTTTTTTTTGGTACAGCAATGGTGGCAACTGGTGTCTGATTTAGGTGCTGGGAGGGAAGGCTTATAAAGGGGGTAAGTATGATGCCTCGACCCTTTCTGGCTCATAGGAACACTAGGATTCATTCCCATTTATCCATACTCCTGCCTCACCCTCCGGAGTGCTGAAGAAACTGAGTTTTGTCCTTCTACTGCTTAGCAGACTCAGCCTGTCCTCATAGAGTTGAACTCCAACTCCTTCTCAGGTTTTCCTTGGCTGCATTCTGATTTGATCCATCTTTTCCTCAAGTGGCTGACTGCTGTGCTGCCAGCACTGGAGATGGAAGACCTTGTTACCCAGCCAGCGGGGAGCATTGCCCCTGGGGCAGACAAGTTGTCAGTGACCCAAGTAATGCAGGTTTTTTGCAAGCTTACTCACAGCTGAAGAGCAAACCCTCAGGTCCCCACTTGGCTTTCTCTGGGCTAGAAAAGAACAATGTGCATAGAAATGTCTCACAGCTTCCTTGTGCTTATACCCACTGTGTCAGAGGTAGTCTCCCTAAGACCTCAAAATTACTAAATCATTACCACTGACAAATCTTCCTTTATTTAACTCACATCTCTTTCACTTCCAGTCATGCTCCTCTGCACCTGAGCTGCATCCCAAAGTCAGCTCTGTGTGACAGAGACCACTGCAATGCCTGAGGTCTTCTGAGCAAAACCACAGAGGGTAAGGCAGAAACAGATGAACTATTTGGGCTTCTCCTCAGTCATGCAAACCCTGACACTAGCTTTTGTCTCCTGATGCATAGGGTTCTCAGGCATTTGCCATGTGTGTTCCCCGGTTGCTTAGTCTGTGTCTCAGCAGATTGGGGTGGCTGTGAGTTAGGACACAGGTTTCGGAGGGAGCCCCAGGCTTTCCCTGCCGTCACTCCTTCAGGGCAGCTGCAGAGCTGGGCAGATAGCACAATCCACCTGGGACTGTAGCACACAGACTTGGAGTACCATGCAAGATGGAGGGAGGGCTCACTCTTGCATCTACCTGTATTTCTCATCTTTTCTTCCCTTTAGGTATTAGAGCCTGAACAGGGGAGGGAGGCAAGGGATTAAGGTCTCTGCAACAGTAGGGAAACAGCTTTGCTAAGAGTTTGTCCCTCAGAAGGTATCTGACCTCTTCACGTCCTCCAGGGCAGAGGATTGAACAAGATGAACTCTCTTAGATGCTTTGCAGAGGAGAGGCAGATCCAACAGAGCAAATCCCAGATTCCAGATTACAAAGTGGATTTTTATAAAGGGAATATAGCTTGTGGGAAGTGGTGAATATATCCCCTCTAAATGCCCACCACCCCTCGCTGTGCTCACCTGACTGCAAATCCTTGTACAAACCCAGTGCCTGCCCTTCCATAGCCCCATCTCCTGGCTACCTTTCCTCGCAGATCCCTGTCCACATCCTACTTATTCTGAAGGCATCCCTCCCCCATTCCCAACTCTTTCCCTGGAGCATATCTCTTCCTAGTTTTCCTCCATGCCCTTCATTCCTGTCCCATTTGACACTTGACCTCTCTCTTCACAAGTCCTTTCCACATACAGCTGAGCCACCTTCCCAGGAACTCCTTTCTTGCTCCTCTTCCCAGGAAGCAGTCCTACCCTCTCTCCTTCGCTGCTGATTTATTCCCACCTATAAATGATGCTTGGCACACTCCTAAAAAGAGCAGATGAAGAAGCCAACACGCCTATGAGACTTGGGTGGTGCCAAGTCCCCTCTTCCTTCTGTACAGACAGACATTCTTCTAAAGCCTTATGGCTGGGGCGTACACTGCAAGTGCAGGGAGAGGGGCTGGAGCAACAAGGAGGTATTGAGAGCATCCCTGGTGAGGTGAAGTGGTAAGCTGGTTTGGGTATTCTGGTCACAGCAGCATGCAAAATCACATTATGGCTTTACTATGGCGAGTTTAATACACTGAATCCTTTATCGCACCAGCTGCCCCTGCCAGGCATCTCTGAAATTCACAGCAACAAGTTTTCAATCTCTTAGCAATTCCCATCTCATAGAACAGCCTGTCTGCCCTGAGGAGGGGAAATATACAACAGTTCCCAAGCCTGCCTAGAGGACAGAGGCTTTCCTCTTCTCCTTTTTCCCTCATAGCAATGACCCCCTGGATTTGCAGAGGGTTCCCAGGGCCTCAGGGATTCACCTGCAGTTCTGGCTGCTCAGGCCAACAAGCCTGGCTCTGAAGGGTGCAAGACAAATGTCGCCACGGGGCAAGATAAACATTGGCCTTTCCTTTAAAAAAACACAAACCAGACCAAAACAAAAAGGTATTTCTGTGTGCGATTGCAAAGGACTAAGCATAGTTGCATGTGGTGCAGAGATATTTGGGTCAGAGGCAGGGGAACATAGGAGGGCAAACACTTGGGGAGATGTGAGCGTAAGGGCACACCTAACAGCAGGAATAGAGCTGTCTGATGAAAGTAGTGCATGGAAATGATACAGATTCTCACCATTTTGTCCTAAGCATCCTAAAAACTAGTTATTTCCTTAAAGTCCCAGCACCTGGAGTCAAGGTAAGGAAAAGATAATTTCAATTCTCAGACAAATATGAAAAGGAATGAGGTAAGCCAGATTCTTTCTCTTCTCCAGATAAACAAATACTTCCAAAATATAATTTGGCAACACTGAAATAAAATCTTGGGATTTTTAAAAAAGTCCAGTCTTGTGTTTGTGGCAATTGATGGTATTTTGATCTAACTTGGGAAAGATGATGGTCAAATGGCAAACAGATGTAAAAAAGTACTGTAGTGGAAAAAGAATCGTGTGCCTATGTGTTCATAGAATGTTTTGGTTTGAAAGAGACCTTTGAAGATCATCTAATCCATCCCCTGCAGAGACATCTTCCATTAGACCATGTTGCTGAAAGCCCCATCCAGCCTGGCCTTGAACAATCCCAGTGATGGGGCATCCCCAACTTTTCTGGGCAACCTGTTCCAGTCTCTCACCATCCCCATCACAAGAAGTTTCTTCCTTATGTCCAGTCTAAATCTGCCACCTGTAAAGATCCCTCTGGGTGGGTGGCATTCCTTCCCACGGGTGTGTCAAAGGCACCACTCAGCTCAGTGTCATCCACAAACTTGCTGAGACTACACTTAATGCCACTCTCTCTGACATTAATGAAGATATTAAATAATGGGGGTCCCAGGACAGGGACACCACTCAATACTGGCTGTCTATGACTGGTTGACTACTGCTGGTCCACACCCCACAATGTGTTGCCTACCATTACCTGAATTCTAACTGCATCAGAGTAAAGGCATCACTGTAGGGACATCAAGCCATGAGATGTGAAGCTGTGTATGTTGGGTTTAGAGTCAGCTGGCATTCCCAGGAACCTGGAAGATGTGCACTTCTTCCCCATAACATGTGGCTCTGAGCTGCCTGCTCCTCTCTGTCCCTTTCTACTGTCTCCCTTGAAGTCTCTCTAGCTTTTCTCTGTACAAAGCACACTTTCTTCTGGTGAATGGCCTCCGGAGAGGGGACCAAGCAGGTCATTAGCTCCTGAGTATTGAAATCACAACTCCAGGTGCAACTGATGAGGAAAGTGCAGGGCTGCAGCAAGGAAAAGAGAGTTCTACACAACAGAGCCCCTGTGCTCTATGAGTATGACTTCAGACTTGCCAACCTTCCCTTCTTTTCCCTCCCTTCTCTTTCCTCCCCTGTTACCACGCAGTTTATTCTGGGTCTATTATTGGCTCCCACTTTTGGTTTTTTTTTTTTCCCATACTACCTATATTTACTCAAGGCCAAGCACAATACCGTGAGAAGAAGGGGTATCTGTGATGAAAATTCTGAGGATCTTCTCGACCCAGGCACAAAAAACTCACAGCATCCTTTCCATGTAGAAAGTGAAAATGTGCAGAACTATCTCTGTCCCTCTCCCTCCACTGAGGCTGGTCCTGGAAGCCCTGCCGGAATTTGGAGTGTTTTTCTCAGCCAGAAGGCAGCAGGCAACAGGTAAAGCACTGCTATCTGTGTGTCTTCCTTTTCAGGGAGGGCTGCGTGTCTTTTTCATTTAGGTAATAACAGGCTTTTGGCAGCACCTTCAGCGCAAACCCAAGCTGCAGATGAGTAGCAGGAGCAGAAGAGTTTGGCTGATGTTTAACAGCTCACATTCCACTGATAATAGGGGGTTTTCCCACCGCTCTGCCAAGGCAAGCTGAGTCTGTCCAGGGAGCAGGAGGGCAGGAGAGGCAGCATCAGGACAAAGGGGATTTGTTAAGGCAAGTTTATGGAGAGGGATAAGCAAAGCCCAGAAAGTAGAAGGTACCATGGGAAAGAGAAGCCAGATGCAGAGGTGAGGTGAAAGGATTAAAGCAGAGAGAAGATAAAGGAAGAGAATGGGAGATTCTGGAAAGCAGCATAGATTTGGACAAAGTTGAGAACGGTCAAAATTTCTCATGATGGCAGAAAGACCCCAAAGTAGTATTTTTTAAGAAACAAAATACTAGCTTTCTGCACACTTTATGCCACTCTGGGGAAAGGGTCAATTACAAGCTTCATGAAATTCCTGACTGTTATGTGAGTTTTCACACAATTGCAGGGGTTTATACTTCTCTCCCTTTTATTTTCCCTCTCATGTTGCAATAGAAGATAAATGAGAGAACACATACACAAAAAAACCCCAACAAACGAAAAAGCAAACAACCAAACCCAACAAAACTGAAAGCAAATACCCAGGCTCAAACTCAGCCATATGTTGTTTGTTAATATATTCAGACTATTTCAAGGTGCCTCTCCCCAACAAGTCAATTTTAAAACCTCAGTTTTTCCATCTCTCAAAAAAAGGATTGAATACAATTTTCCATGTTCACATTGCACATGTGCCTCCCATGTGATGCTGGATGGTTATACCGTGCTGAACTTCTGCCCCACTTGGAGGTCTGTGACCCCCAAAGGAGGCTCTGACTTACCTATGAATGTGATCCCAATCAGATGGGGCTTCACTGTCACTCAGAAGCTTGCTGACTAGCAATAAATATTCATAGAACTGATTAGATGTTAATTGCACAAATCACCACCTCTTCAGCCAGCTCAAGAAACCTTGCTACCACCCAGCACAGTTAAAGAGGCAGCAGAAAATGTCTCTTCTGTAGGTTCCTTAAGGTCAAAATCTGGTAGCTCAGATGGAGGTTAAATGACTCACCTTGCCATGTCCCTTAACACAGCAACAGCAGTGCTTCCCCAGTTCTGCCCTTGGTGAAGGGCTGTGCTCCTGCTAGTGTAGCCCTCAGGGGTCAGGAGCCCAGAGACATCTCTACAGTCTGTCCTGCCCCCCTCTCCCCACACACTGCTTGCTCATCTATTATCTCTGTTCTTCCCATCCAGACAGTTTTGCCAGGTTCCTTCAGCAAGGTACGGGAGCAAAGCATGCTGTGCTGGCAGGACATATGGTCCTCTCCCTGCACAGGCTGTGCCTTTGAGGGCCCATGTGATGGCCACCTCGCACCATCTCCAGTCTCCCTGAAATGTTGGGCTGGCATGTCTAGTGAGGCAATTCTCTGTCCCCACAGAAGAGGACAGCTGTCAGACATGAGGTGTCCCTCGGTGGTGTGGCAGAGTGGCTGTGGCAAAGGTTGCAGGCTGCTCAAACGGTCTTAGTACCTTGCGTCTTCCTGACATTTGTGCTGCCCCTGCTCTGGAGCTGAGGTGGAAGCCCTGTTCTTGTCAATGCCAGCCCTTCCTCACTGACAACTTGCAGAGACCCAGACTCCCCCACACTTCCTGACTCATTTCTTGCATCCCTCTGCCCCACCATACACAGCTTCCTTGAACTTGGCCCACTAGCACCAGTCTTCTGCAGCAAACTGCTGTCTGTATACAGGCTCACACACATGGGAATGTGATAACGTGGGACAGGCAACATTCATCTTCGTTGCAGAGAGGCAGCAAGATTGGAAATGGCATGGCAAGATGAGACTGCTGCATGCCCCGTCACAGGCACTTAGAGCAGAGACACTGCAGATGTGACAGCAGTGACACTCCAAGAAATCCTGGTCAGGTCTCAACCCCTGTCTGCCTGGGCTTCCTCCAGGCCCCGCCAATGGGCCCTCTGCCAGGCTGGAGGCAGAACTGATCCAGAGCAAGGTGCAGCAGAGAGGCCATGGTGCCTTTGAGAGCCATCTGCTCTCTACATTTGTGCTCTGGCCTTTCTGTGTGAAATGCATACTCAAAAAGAAAAATTTAAGAATTTAAAAATTTAAGAATTTTTCTTAATAAAGAAAATTTTAAAAAAAGAAAATTTAAGAAAAATTTAAGAATTTAATATTGAGTTGCTTTGTAACTGCCAAACATGAGCGGTGGGAGACAGGAAGAACTGCTCCTGTTGGGCTCACAAATCTGACTGCACCATTCCAACCAGCTCCAATACAGCGAGGCTGTGCTTCTTTCCATAAAAATGGCTGATCTCAGAGGGAAAAGACTGGCTCCCATCCCTCTGAGGCCATTGCAATAGCCGCCTATTCCTACAGATTTATGGTATGAGCTGACAAAACTGTTGTCCCCTCTTGGTGGCAATCCCTGCTGTGGAAGGGGTGAGGTACAAGTGCTCACACCGAGGGAGTTAAAAGGCTGGCAGTCCTGGCACATATAACCTTGTTTAGCTGACAGAAAACAGCTCCCCGATTTTCCTGTTGTGCTGAAGGCTGTGTGACACACAGCTGAGCAGTTTCAGGCCTGACAGGAATAGTGTCTCTAATGGGTGCTCTCACTGAACACCATCCTGGCCAACTTGGAAGCAGAATCTTGCCTCCCATTGCTCCTGAGCCCCCATCATCAAGAGCATCCAGCCCCTGGCAAAGGACAGGTTCAACTGATGTGCCTCGATCTCTCTCAATCCGTAATTCAGTCCAGTGTGCTTCTATTTGTATGCTGTTCTACCCCTCCACCTCACAGAGATTTTCTCTACCTATGCTGTTGTCCATGAGGCTGCTGGCTCTCCTCACAGCTGCTCCATCTCTGTTGATGCAAACAATTTCTAGAATGTCTTTTAAAAATGTATTAGCCTTCCAAAAAGGAGCTGATAAACAGGGGATAAGAGGACAGGAAGGAGTGGGGAGGAGGCAAAATGCAGCAATGTGGTCTCTTCCACACATCTGCAGTATTCCCCTCCCAGCCCTTTTATGAAAATAGATGGACATCTATTATGAAAAAGAATGGCTGGGTGTGTGCAGGAATCCTTAGGCAGGCAGGGAATAAGTGTCAGTCTTCTGCACGTATGTCTGTGTGAGCCACAGATGCTGCCTGTGAGAAAGAGAAATACCTCTACCATCCAGATAGCAATCTGTCAGATTGAGCACCTGAGGGGTTGTGTGTGTGCCTGTGTGCCTTTGTGCCTGTGTCTGTACCTGTGTGAGCTGCTGCGGCTGCCCTCAGCACAGAGAATGTATGACGGTGGTCAGCAACACATTCCCTGGTGATACCATTTGAGTTGTACAAGTTGTTCCTCTCATAAATTTCTAAGGGCTCCAAGAGAGTCTGTCAAAGCAGACATTCATGTGTGGGTGGTCCCGAGACACCCAGGCCAATACCAAACACATCGGTATTCAGCAGGCATGAGGTCAGGAGAGAGCATGTGTTGCACTGCTGTAGGGCAACTCCACGTACCATTGTGTTCATGGCACTGAGGAGACCAGGGCATCACATAGCAAGGAGTTTAGAAATGCATTTTCTCCACTGGAGCCAAGGAAAGGCAATGGAAACTCAAATTTACTGTCTGTCTCCCTGCCTCAGTTTCTAGGAGAGATGAAACATGGTCCAACCCTTCCTGACTCTTGTGGTTAGTTTGATGGATGGAAATTACACAATTGCCTGTCTCTGTACATTGTTTTGCCTCTCTCAAGTTGTACTTCCCACCCTGTCCCCACTGGGAGTAATTTTTCTCTGCAGTGTGTTGGTACCTAGGGGAAGAAGGGAAGAGAAAGGACATATGCAGCCTGAAGAGAATTAGAAGGGCTGGGCATGAGGAGGAATGGGGAAGAGCTTCGATAGATCCTGCTGACATAGGAATGATCCAGGTAAACTGTAGGGAGGGCTTAGCCTGGATTCCCTCACCCAACACCACATTATGGGTAGAAGAGAGACTCCAGACTACATTTTGATGGCTTTTGTCACACAGAGTACAAGCCTGAGAAGCACTAGAACAGACATTTTTCACCCCAGTCCTAGGCTCTGGGGCATCTCTCACCAACTAAATGCATATTTGTATTTCTCTTACATATATGGGAGATGCTGCCAAGATAAGGGGCCATATTCTGACTTCTCTTCCACCTCTGGACATGGGCCTGCCTCTCTGCACTGAACCCAAAGCAGGAGTGAATGTGTGTGTGAAAGCACGTGTGCTCCAGAGCAGTGGGCAGCACACTCACTCTGTATCACATCAGTAACAAAGAGATTCAGCGCAGGAGATATTTGCATGCATGAGCAGAAGAAAAACTTCACGTTTCTTCTCCAGGGTGAGCGCGTGCTTCTCACTCTGAGATACACTCCCTGCCTCTTGAAATTAATTCAGCATTCCTGTGGCTTGGGCGAAAAAAAACTGGAATGAATAATCGGGCTGTGCTGGCCTTGCTGCAGATTGCCTGGTAGATACAGCCCTCTGCAGGAAAGAAAAAGCCAAGAGACTGCAGCAGTGCTCAGGCTGCTCTGCTGGGTACAGGAACATGATACTCTTATCTCACATCCTCTGACTTTATCATGAAAATTATCACATTACCCTGAGTTTTGGGCTTGTTTTAAGCACTTTTATTTCTCTCTTTACACAAGAGACAAAAACCCCCAGACTCCAGAAGATACCATTGTATGAAGATGGGAATGAATGCCTCTGTGTGTGTGTGCTGCCTGGGAGATGTATGTACCTCCATTTTTTTATGCCATCTGACTGCAAAACTTTCAGATACAAAACCCAGGCCTCTGAGCTGCTCAAGAAACCAATCTTTGTTGGGGAGCCATCACCCAGAAGGAGAGCTAGTGTTTGGGTTTCTTCCCTAAGGAAATCTGTGGTGGTCCATGAGTCTCAAAAAAAAGAGACAAAATACCCAGAGCTGCTGGTACCACAGCAACTCTAAGCTCAGTTAGTCCCTACATTGAATAAGGATCCATATCTTTAACTTTTTCAAATCTATGACTCAGTTACAAAGTGGGGACCTCCCAGGATTATAGCCCTCAATACAGGCTTTAGGAAGGGGGGAGAGAGATTTCTTCTGAACTGAGGGCTTCTTACCTTACTTTGACCTCTGGTTTCACAATGAGTTTCTAAATATTGGTGGCCTCCACCCCACAACCACTACACATCTGTTCATGGAAGAGAAACCACTGAGGCCTTTCTGCTCTGCAACTGACTGGACCGTGCTCAGCTGCTCCAAGACAATCTACATGGTCCCTCACAGAAAAATACCCTTGCCTGGTGTGACAACAGGAGGGGCTGGAGACACTGTGCAGACATTTCTGTCTCCTCTCAGATCCTGTCCCACATGTCTGGGGCTACATGGGAGAACCCAAAGGCCAGTTGCTGTTGAGCCTTCATGTTCGAACATGGGCAACCCCATGCCCACAGTTCTGACAGTCCTCAGTGGATTGCACCCTGTGCCTCTGCCTTCAGTTTGGAAGGGGAAGAAGCAAAGAGGCCAAGCTGCCCTGTCAGTCATCTGCCTGCCAAGTGGGAGGCAGAGGGAGCCAAAGCTCCCAAATTTCTTCACTGGAAGAGCCTAGTGTGAGAGGGAAGCTGTCCAATAAACCTACACCTTTCTGATTCTGGTGACCAGGTCATGGTTCACTTTTTGCTGGCAATCTTTTTCTTACGGGCAGAGACCAAATCATAGAAAGGATCCTGTGTGATGCTGGTCCTGGAAATCAGAGGAAATGGGAGCAAAAGTAAGAGATTTAATGATGGAGAGCAGCACGGACAACCTAACTGAACTTGCACAGAGACACCACTTATCAAAATGTAGGACTGGAGATCTGCAGACTCACAGCAGAGAATTGCTGTAGCTAGAGATTCTCCAAAGGGACCTTGAAACTCTTTAAAGTCAAGGGGTACCACAGCTGTTAGACTGCAAACATTTCTTTTCACCCCTCTTTTCAAGCTCTGATAAAAGATACCCAAATAAACTATGTGACCATTTGTCCCTGAGGCTGAAAAAAGGTAACTTGAGCCTCAAGTTCTCACCGTATTGCCTCAATCCACTCATCACGCTCTGCTGGAGTGGCTGCTGAGATCTTGTAGGACTGATGCTTGCCTTCAACCACCTTCCCATCCCCAACTGTTTTGCAGGCTTTGATCTTCTGTCCTTTGCAGTTGGGATTGAAGAGTTCAAAGCAGTTCTGTCAGAAAGGAAACCAAATGGAGCAGTAGGATAAGACAGGGGGACCAAGGAGACTGCTGCATGGGTAACAGGCTCAGAGAGCTTCCAATGGGGAGGAGTCTCCAGAATGCAACAGATCGTATCTTTCCCCACCCCCAAAATTTCCCTATGAGTTAGATGACCTTCCTTCTTAGGTAAATACACCCCTCCTGTGAAGGACTGGACACTAAATCAGGTTTTATGGAGAGATGGAGCATCAACACTTATCAAAACACACCTTCTAGGATCTGTCACTCTGCTCCATTCATGAAAATCCCTGCCCCTTTTAAGAAGATGCAACATACTCTTTTCTGCCTGCCACCACACAGATAGAAGGCACTTTTCCCGGAACCGTGACACATCAAAGAGTGGGTATTCACAAAAGACACACAGAAGAAATGTGTCATTTCCTGGGCAAGTTCCCTAACACCAACAGCTCTGTTTGGTCTACATGTGCTGTAACTCATTATGGAGAGTCCCGAGGAGAGAAATTAAACCCACATCTCCTGGTGCAAAATAAGTAGGAAGTCAGCTGTGTGCATTAATCTCTGCCCTCCTACACACACGTATACATGTGAAAACATACAATACAGTCAGCCAAAGGATAGCTCTCTATTCACATCAAAACCTTAAATTAAAAACACAGCCATATTTAGATGGGGGCACAGGGAATTGCAATGGCACCTTCCCTCTGAGGAGCAAGTAGAGTAGGAGCAATTTGTGTAGAGTAGGAGTAATTTGTGTGCATCTTCTCTTCCCTTCAACCATCTGATAGGCTGTGTTGGCAGAGTGCCAACCAATGGACACTTACTGGCTTTTTGAGATCATCCACCTTCTGGACTGATAGGTTCTCCAAGGGGATAATGCCCAGAGGCTCTTTATCCTGAAGGCAGGGAAACCTGAATTAACACCCAACATGCAAACCTATGCCACTGTTTAGAACCTCTCTGATTTCCCCTGTATGGGCCTTTGTGGAGGTGACAAGGGCAGAGTAATGCCTCAGGAGACCCTTTCCATTGACATAATGGGGAGTTTAGTCAAGAGGAGACCACAGCTGCAGTGTCCACCCTCTCTCCTCCTCCAGACAGGAGGTGAGGGAACAGCACAGAAGAGAGTGAAGGTGTGAGATCAGTCTGGGAGCAGAGGGTAAAAGGGGGAGACTTGCCCCCTACCCTCTGCTCTCCACAACCACCCAGAACAGTTTCCCAACCATGAGTTAAGCCTTTACCGTGGTATATTCAAAATAATACAGGCAGTTATCAGTCAGAATGAACCAACGACGTTTCCAGGTTTTTACACGTCCTCCTAAAGGCAGTGAGGTTCAGAAGCCATTAGTCACACATTTTTCTTTCCTTCCCCCAAGCTCCAGACACGCACACATAGTCACACCCTCCCAGCTCTCCCTGTAGATGAGCCCCAAGGAGACACCATGGTACCACTGACGTGATGCCATGTGATAGACACTCACACATGGAGACAATTTTGCTCTGATGGGGCTGGGAATGGGGAGGGATATGTTTTTGAGTCCCTTTTTGAGCAAACAGAGCCTGCAGGAGCTGGGATGAGGGAGCAGGCAGCTGGTTTCAACAGCAGGTGTCAGCCTCAGCCCACAGCAGCAGACAGGAGCAAAGGACAGCAGAGATGACAGTAAGTTCTCGGAGGAGATTCGTGGTGGGAGCAGGCAAATGGGGAGGTCAGGGGAGCTAGTGGAGTCCTCCCCCTTACCTAGTTTCAGCAGCCAGCCTTCACGGTTAGGGTTGAAGAAAGTGTGGGTAAGGTCATTGCCATCATCCTCTGGTATGGAGAACGGCTCATTCTTTATGCTCTCAAACAGACTCTGCCCCACACCATTGGTGGGGAAGGAGAGAGAGAGAAAAAGAGAGAGAGAGAGAGAAAGATAGATTGATTTCTGATAAAGCTTGTACACAACTATCCCAGGTCCATCTGGTCCATCAGTCTCTTTTTACATGGGAAGCTGAGTGAAGGGCAGGAGAGCACACGATGAGCACTGGGGGTAAAACAGTTCCCAGTCTGCACCTCACAGGGTCTCCAGGGGGTCACCACCTCTTTTCTACATCTTGTGTCATAAAACGAGTCTCAGTTTGGAAAACCACAGCCATAAAATGGTGCTCCCATAGCAAGACAGGCTGCACTGACCAAATCCACAAGTCACAAGTGCTGCTGTAGGTAGTATTAAGGCACTAGGACGGGACTCAACACGGCCGAGATGCAGCCCCATTTAGACCCTGGGTTGGTGGTGCCAAATGCTGCCAGGAAGTGGAATGTGGAGACCAGCACGTAGAGCTACATGGCCACAACAAGGCACATTTGACAGAGTCAAAACTTTGGCTCTGAGGGGTGCAAAGGATGACATTCGTAACAACAGAGTGACATGGAGGCAGGTTACTGGCTTTCAAAGGATACTAAAATGTTGTTCACATCATTGTATTTGCCATCATCAATTACACAAATCCCAAGCCAAGGGAAAAAAAAAAAAAGAGAATACAGGCTCCTGCAACTTTTCTCAAATTGCCTGAAAGAAATGACACTCTGGAGAAAGATCTAAAGCCTCTACCCTGAGGGTATGCTGCTCAGCAAACCCAGATGTGGGATGTAGGCAGCCCCTTTAACACAAGACAGAAGTTATTCTGCCCAGGCTGCTTGGGTGAAGGCAGACACATATAGGCAGGCTGCCCACCTCTACCTTAACTCACAGGGCAGGTCCCATGCCTGCTGAGCCTTTGGGAAAATGTCAGCTGCAGCTGTGCTAATGGATGCATCCCATCTCTTCACCTTTGTTTCTCAGTGGACCCCAGGGCATGAGAAAAGAATTCTTCTTACCTTTAAAAGCACTTCTGGCAGGTCCCCTCCATTGTCAATGCCTCTGTTGATGGATACAAACCTTTCAAAATGGGGTTTGTCTTTCACATTGGGGTTGTGCAGGCTGGTGTTAAGCATGATGATAGAGAAGGAGAGTACATAACAGGTATCTATCAATGAGAAAGAAAATCAGGATGGGTGGCACTTGTCTTAGAGGGCAGATCAATCCACGCCACAGGTGGCTTGGTTTCTAGTCATCAAAGAAAAGAGTCATCCTCTCATTTGTAGGAGAAGAAGGGAGACGTTCCCTCTGCTAAAGAGGGACACAGTTGATTTCCTATGATGGAGGTGATTTCATGCCCTCAGGATAATGGGGCAAGTTGGGCAGATGCAGTCTAATAATGGCTCTGCCAGCAGGAAAGTTTCTGCAGACCTACATCTGTCAGTGCTATCCCTGTTGTGATGAGGGAATACCTCATGTGAGGCTGTGAACCCTTCTCCAGTCTGTTGCTCATCAGGAGGGTCTGGAGCACTGTAGCAAAAGGAGGACTGAAGATGCTCAGTTTATTGAAAAGCTTCACAGGAACTGGACTGCATCCTTCAGCTTAAGGGGAAACACTCTTCCAAGTGATGCTGCCTGTGCTTTGTGAATGGAAAAGGAAGGCTCCTCACCCTAGCAAACAGCATAGCTTTAATGGCCTTCTCCCCAAAACTACCTGTGGACTGGAACACTCCCGGGTTACACTTGCAGTACCAGTTGGCAAAGGCCTCCATCATCCGGTCAATCTTCTGCGCCTCCCCAGGCAGCCGGAAGCTCCAGAGGAACTGTCTGTCAGAAGCAGAGTGTCAGAGCATCAGTCAGATAGGGTCCAAGGGACACTGATGCCTCCCTTCAACCCATGGAACACCTTGAAGATAAGAGAAATCATCCCATTACACTGGGGAGACAACACAGGGCATGGAGCAGGAGCTCTCCTCCTCTCTAGAAATTGCCTGGATATATCAGCCTCAAACATCCTAAATGCAAGAAGTAGAACTAAGCCTCCCAGAAATCACAGCTCTGCTTCCCTAATGAGAGCCCTGCAAGGCAGCAGAGACCTCAGGAGAAAGAATCCTGCCAGGGGGTGGCCTGTAATATAATAAGGTGCCCTAAAACAGAGTCATTTTGTTATTGACGTAACAGACACTGAGGATAGATATTTCTTGCTGCCAAAAACAACTTTTTTCATCCCCCCAGACACTGAAGCCACAGTGACCCACTTTTCTGCACGTAGACAATCCAATCAAGGGGCCATGAAAGTGTTTCCCACCCCCCTGAGAAATTGTTGACACCTGACAGGATAACAGCCTTGGAGCCAACACACACAGCAGGGCCTTGGGAAACTCCCCTTTCAGCCCAAGAGGGCTTCCTGACCTTCCTGGGTGGTAAGACCCAGTGGCTGAGCAGGTCCCAGTGCTGTCCCCTACACCAGGCGCACTCACTCACCTTAGGGCCTGCACCAGGTTGAGGTTGGCAAACTGGTGACATGCCACAAAGGCCTGGAGGATCTGAATGTTTGTGGGGTCCCTGGGAGAGGATAGAGGGAAAAGGTCAGAAGTGTGCTTTGACCCTGCTCAGTCTGGATGTCCCTTGGTGTGACAACACGCACCTGGCTCCACCTCAGTCTCATTTCCAAGAAGAAGCCAAGGTGCACACTCTAGTCTGGGATGACTGATCCCATTACAGGCAGGAGAGAAGGCAGCCCATACAGCCAATCTTAGTCACACTCCAAAGACCCTCCCAGGGGTATCCTGCCCACCCAGCCCACTGTGGTTGGAGATATGTTCAGTCTTGGCACCTGGATGAGGTCTGCCACAGGTCATCCAGAATGTAGTTCAGAGGGGCCAGGCAGGACAGGGCCTCCAAAGGGTGTCCTCATCCTGGGTTGCTCACCTCCCACCCAGGTAATCCCCAATGGCTGTCTTGTTCAGGCCTTCACCCTTGTGGAGGAATCTGGCAATCTCCTGCAGGTCTGAGGACAATACCTGGTGCTCGATCAGGTACTGGATCCCCTGGGAAGGAGAAGCAAGACAGGGAAGTAATCAGCTCTGTGGTCTAATGAGGAAATAGGAACCCTACACTCTGATATCATCCTTCCTCAGCTTTGAAGGATTTGCTCCTCTGTTACTCCCCAGCCCCTTCATGGGAGACCACAGCCATGTTCTCATCTTTATTCAATCCTTCTTCATCCACTATGGGTTGTCAGTCCCATTTTCATTTAATCCCTAGATTTGGCTAAATGTTTCACTGGGATGGAAACTCAAACAAACAAAATAGGGCAATGTAGATTTAAAGTCCAAAAAGGAAAAGTCAAAATAATAAATTTTAATATTTTCAATCAAAATGTCTTAGTGTTCTGTTCATAAATGTCCTTTTTTTCCCCTAAATTTACTTAACTTAAAAATTGTTTTTTTAAAAGAAGGCATAATAAAAAAAATGTACTCAGACAAAAATATGGATGTGATACAACTCGAAACAATTTTTTCTTAGATTTTACTTCTATGCCACAGAACATAGAAGTCTGCAATCTTTTCAGTTCCATCCCTCCTGGGCAATAAGGATGGAATATGCTTTTTAAAGAACACAGAGGTTGTGAGTTGGGTTGTGCAAAGAGTCAATACCCTATTTTAGAGAGAAATTCATGATTTTTAAAGCCAGAGAAAAAGCTGAAGCTTTTTTCAAAAGATTCTTGACAATATCTAACAATGCTACAGTTCTCCAGACCACATTGCAATTCTCCTTGCAATATACAATAAAGGAATGAAAATTGTTTTAGATCCATCAAAATGTTCTACTTCAATAGAATCATTTCACTTTCCCTTGCAATATATAGGAGACTATTTTTAAAATGCTCCAAAGAAAAAGCAGTTTTAAAAGAAGAAATTGAAATTTTTGTGAGATTTTTTCTACTTTATTTTCCTTTCTTTTTCCCCCAATGGGTTTTCAGTAAAATCAATTTAATTTTGAAAAGCATTGCAGTGATGATGGGGTCCTATTTTCCAGAAGAAAATGTTTCTCCTCAAAGGCTTTTATCAGTCAGATTCCTAATGCTTACTTCCTCTAGCCTCAGGAACTTTCCATGGGATCTTGGAGATAGGAACACATTTATAAGTATCAGCATTGCATGGAGTGTAACCTTAGAAAGGAGGGGCAAAGAGATTTCCTTGCATTGCAGTACCTCCCACTCTATGGCATGTAGCAAGAGGGAGGCAATAATCAGAGAGCTGCATAATATAGGCACAGAGCATATAACATTTTGACCAGTCTGATTGGCATTGAACTCATAATGCTAAACTGGTTTGGGGTTAGAATTAGTTCGGGTATTCCTGCACAGCATGGCAGAGAGAGATGCCTCAGGGGCTTCAAACCAAGGTCAGACAAAAAGGCAAAATAAAACCAACTCTCACACAGGCTGTAAGTACTGATATCACTGCTCTGAGACAGCTCCCACTGGCAGAAGGATGCCCAGGGGACTGGCAAGTTCTCCAGCTGGGGTGTGGGCACTGGGGAAGGCACCTTGACTGTCGCAGCAGGGCACAGGGGAGGCATGAAAAGCTGTCACGCAGAGGAGCAGCCACCCAAGATGTTAGCTGAGGTGGTGAGCAGATGATCAGCTATCGTTTGATCACAGCTTGCGGTTTCCCTTCAAGAGCTTAAAAAGCACTTGGCCAATAAGGAGGAAGGAAGAAGGAACTGTCTTTCTCACATCTGCTCTACTTAATCATGATGGTTTTAGAGCTTTCGGCAGAGGGCTGAAGGCTATGGAGTCTTGACACCACTGGTCAGAGGCCCAGAAAGTGGAAAAGCTATGTTTACTCCACAATTCAACCAAAACTGTTTCCAAAATGACAGAGGCATTCTGTCCTCTTCTGTTCTGAATGAGACAAGGAACCTGACACACTCTCAAAACTTCTCACCTTTTTCTTAGTTCATCCTCCTCTATCACATTATAGCAAGCTCCTAGCCTCTCACAGTTAAGAATGGCAATGCTGAAGAAAATTTGATTCTCATGGCATGCTGACAGTGTTAAACCATCCTTCCTTTACTTCTCTTAGGTTTGGGTTGAATTGTATGGTGTGGCCTCTAAGCCCATGATGGGAGGAAAGCAACACAGCTTGATCATATCAGAAGACCTCAGTCAGGGGCAGGGTGGAGACTGCTCCCAACAGGGGCCTCAGTGAGGTAGGAATCCATCCCCACAGTCCCCTGCCACAGTTCCTTTGACATCAGCGGCTGCAACTGGAACAGCAGCCAGCAGAGGCTGTTCCTCTCAGCTTTATCCTCATAGGTGAAATAAACAAATCCTACCTTTTCAGGATCCATGTTGAATTTCTTCCGGCCCAGGGACAGAATTTTATCCGTCTGTGACAGCTTGCTGCAAACAAAAAAGAAGGAAAAGTCAAACTTAGAATAAAGGAGCATGTCATTTCATTCACAAGGGGAGATATCTCAAGGACAGGTGTCTGACTATCCAGGAATAATGAGAAATCTAAGAGGATAGAAGGGCCTCATTTCCCTGCCCATTTCCCTCCTGGCCTCATTTCCCTGCCCTTGTTGTGAACCAAATCCCATCAGTGTTTTTGTTTTCTCAACTTAAAAAGAGAGACTTTGTAAGCAAAGGAATGCTCATTCCACTTGCCTGGTCTGCTCTCCAGGATTATTGTCTGCCTCTTGCTTCTCCTCTGCACGTTGGAAACATTCAATTTCTGCAAACACTTCAGCAATCTCCTCCTTCAGCTTCTGCAAAAGAATTATCAGGAAGATGAAGGCAATGGAGGGAAAAACAGCAGACACCGTAAGGAAGCATAAGAGCATGTCTCACTTCTTCCCTCAGTCATAGGAAAAGGACAGGTCAGGTGGTCATGACCAGCCAAGGATGCCTATGAAATGGTCACTGCTCTGGAATGACCCTGTTGCAATCCAGATGAAAACAACTAAAAAGAGAGACAGAAGGATGTTCTCATGCCTACTGTCAATCAAGACTGGAAAAATCAAGCTTAATCAATGTGGCAAGTGTCAGAGAATTCACCCCACTGTTGATTTCAGTTCCTCAAACAATGTCAGATGCAAGAATCTTTCCATTGTGCCCATTTCTTTTGAGCTTTTATTTTGCATAGCCCTGCTACACATGCAGGAAAGGAGAAGTGGAACTAGTAACTGTGAGATCAATATGAACCCACGAAGTGGCTGTATTGGGAAACACAGAATTTTTAATGTATCTGTCATTTAAATACCATTGAACAGATAACTCTTCAGGTGGAGAAAAAAGAGAGGAGGAGTAAAGGTAAAGTAATTACTGCCAGATTTTAAAAAATCAGTTGTGGAATTCACTTTCCTTTAGGCCCATGACAGACCATGGCTGCCTTGGCTGGATATTTTGTGTTACCATGGACATGAAGGTGTCTATATCTCCTTGCTTCCATCCTGCACTTATGTTCCACCTCAAAGCCAAAGTGCATCACAGCTCTCTTCCAGGAATCACCCAAATTCTTCCCCATACCAACCAGAACAGGCAGGGCAAGAAGGGTTATTTTATGACAGATCCTTTCTCATCAAGGAATGAGGATGTGGATGGAGCACATAATCAGATAAAGAAACTGAATTTCTGCAATATCCCATAATTTAAAAGAGCTTCTGGCTTTCAGTTTTGCTCTGGCCACCTTCTGTTGTGTTTCATTGGTCCCCAGAGCTGTGAGTGCTCCTTACTAAGTTTTAGAAGTTGCACAAATGTAACAGAGCCATGATCACAGCTCATGACTTTCAAATGATTATCAATTTTGTTATTTTATTCACTGCTGTCTTTTGGCAGTGTTACTGGCAAGCCAAGATCCATCCTCTTTTCTCCTCCCTCCTCCTTTCCCCAGATATGCCCCTAAGTCTTTGTGTTTAAGGGTACTGATAGATAAATTCTGAAAAAAATCCCCTGGGGAAAATGTCTCTTGTTCTATGGCACTCTTTTCACCTAAACTCACTCTGCTCCACTGGACATTGCATACCCCATTGCTTAATGGCTTTGGGTTTTAAAGCATGGGTTTGTGCAGCCTAGCAACCTTTCTCTGTCCATAGTGGGCAAAAAGATGTAGTACTCTTGTTCAAGTATCCTGCTCTCACAGTGCCCATCACCTATTCTGAAAACTGAAGAGAGACAAACCACACACAAGCAAATCCCAGGCACATACATTCATAATCTGTTTTGCCAGGGAGGGCAAGAGACCATTCTGGTTTGCAGCAGAGAGAGGACGTCTGGAAGTCTAGGAAGTAATATGGAGTTTGGCTAAATCCTTTACTCTATGCCAGGAAATATTGCAGCTATTCCCTAGGCATCTGGACAGCTTCATGTTGTGGAAAAACCAGTCCAAGTCCAATGATTCAGTGCTATAAGCTCTCAAACGGGTAAACCACATTTCACAGTGGAGGCAGAACAGAATAGAAAAGGCACAGCATCATGCAAAACTGTGATGCAGTCTTAGTGACTGAATTTGAATCTGTTACTTTCAGACATTTTAGGAGCCACGGGAGAAATGGCTGAGTCTGCTAAAAGAAAAGAAGAAAATCAAGTTCAGCCACAAACACTTGTGTGGAAGGTCCTGCTGTGAGACCTCTTTGAAGAGACAGGATCCTTCACGGAGGACTTGTTAGAG